>VZQC01004519.1:156553-198688 GCA_009823505.1 Rhizomys pruinosus
TTTTTTTTGGTCTTTTCAAGACAGGGTCTCTTTGTAGCCCCAGCTGTCCTGGAACTCACTCTGTAGACCAGGCTGGCCTTGAACTCACAAAGATCCACCTGCCTCTGCCTCCCGAGGGCTAGGATTAAAGGCATACGCCACCACGCCTGGCTATTTTTTATGTGTATGAATGTACTGTCTGCATGTAGGTTTGTGCACCCATGTCGTGCAATGCCACGGAGGTCAGAAGAGGGTGTCGGATTACCCAAGAGATTTCTTTTTTTTTAATTTTTAATTTAATTTTATTTTTGTATATGTATAAATGTACTGTCTGTATGCAAGTTTGTGCACTCGTGTTGTGCAGTGCCGCGGAGGTCAGAAGAGGGTGTCGGATTCCCCTGGAACTGGAGTTCTCCTGGAATTGGAGTTTCAGTGGGTTCTCGGCCACCATGTGGGTGCCGGGGATCGAACCTGGGCCCTCTGTAAGAGCGCTTGGCGCTCTTAACCGCTAGGCCATCTCTCCAGCCCCATCCCCGAGAGATTTCTATACCAGACATCAAACTATACTACAGGGATATAGTCATAAAAACATCTGGGTACTGGCACAAAAACAGACCTGTAGACCAATGGAACAAAAGTGAAGTTCCAAACTTGTGCACATACAATTTCAGCCACCTCATATTTGACAAGGGGGCCAAAAAGACTCGATGGAGGAAAGACAGCATCTTCAGCAAATGGTGTTGGTAAAACTGGATCACCACTTGTAGAAGAATAAAATTAAACCCCTACTTGTCACCCTGAATGAAAATCAACTCCAAATGGATCAAATAGCTCAGTGTGAAACCCAAGACTCTGAAGGTGATAGAAGAAAAATTTGGCAGCGACTTACAAGACATAGGTGTAAGAAAAGACTTTCTTAATCAGACAGCAGCTGCACAGGAAATAAGGTTGACAACTGACAAGTGGGACCTTATTAAACTCAAAAGTTTCTGTACAGCAAATGAAACAATCAGGTGAAGAAAAAACCCACAGAGTGGGAGGAAACCTTCATTGCTGATACATCTGACAAAGCATTAACTTCCAGAATATATAAACTACTCAAAAAACAAAGAAGTAAGAAAACAAATGACTCACTCAAAAGATGGAGTAAAGAGTTGAATAAAGACTTCACAAGTGAGGAAATAGAGACTGCTGAGAAACATCTTAAAATGTGTTCAACTTTGCTAATAATTAAGGAAATGCAAATTAAAACCACTTTAAGATATCATCTCTCCCCAATAAGGCTGGCAAGGATCAAGAAAACAAATGTTACTTAAATGTTGGAGAGGGTGTGGAGAAAGGGGAATACTCATCCACTGCTAGTGGGAATGCAAACTTGTATAACCACTATGGAAAGCAGTATGGAGAACTCTTGGAACCAACCCAAGTGCCCCTCAACTGACAAGTGGATAGAGAAAATGTGATACATCTACACAACGGAGTTCTATGCAGCAGTAAAGAAAGATGACATTATGAAATTTGCAGGTAAATGGATAGAACTAGAAGATTTTATGCTAAGCAAAGAAACACAATCCCAGAAAAACAAAAAATGAATGATATCCCTCATCTTTTTATTTTATTTTATTTTTTTTAATTTTTTTTTAAATTTTATTTATTTCCATATGTGTATGAATGTACTGTCTGCATGCAAGTTTGTGCACTCGTGTCGTGCAATGCCGCGGAGGTCAGAAGAGGGTCTCAGATTCCCCTGGAACTGGAGTTCTCCTGGAATTGGAGTTTCAGACGGTTCTCAGCCGCCATGTGGGTGCTGGGGATCGAACCCGGCTCCTCTGTAAGAGCGGTCGGCGCTTTTAACCGCTAGGCCATCTCTCCAGCCCCGATATCCCTCATCTTTGGATGCTAGTACCAAGTACCTAGTTGTTAGACAACCTGAGCACCGTTAATGTTATGTTTCTCATGATCTAAAGATAACTGTGCTCTCTCATTGTGAATCCCTAAACAGGTTCTAGAGCTGACCTAACATTTATTTTCAGTCCTTGAGTTTTTGGTACAAGATGGAGGGTATGTATGCATCTTTTAGAGTAATATGGGATGTGTGTGTGCGCGTGCGCATGTGTGCGTGTGTGTCTTTCTTTCTTTTTGGAAATCCTATAATATGAGGTAGCTTATTTGGTCAATTAGGGTGCTGGATGGTAGAGAATTTTGTCAGTCAACTATGTACACACAGGTAAATACTGTTTCTTAGGCAAAGGTAACTTTTTTATATAGTTGTAAAATTCCATTATATTCCATTGCCAAAGAAACATTAAGAACTTTGTATAGCTGTAAAAAAAGCAACTAATTTTTTAAAGAATAAACATTTTAAAGCCAGCAAACATACTGTGTCCTTGCAGACATCCATGCGCTGAGGAACAGAGTTACGGGTGGGTCCTTCTTTTTCCCTTAGCTTTCCAGACTTAAGATTTTTTATTTCTTTTTTAATGTTTGGAACAAAAATGAAGATTTGATACATTATTCCATTATCTAAAAATGGATAAATTATTCATGCTGAGTGTATGAACTTCATTTTTGTAGGAAATCACAGGATTTGTTCAAATAACAGATATTTTCAGCGTATGGATGTAAATAATCATAGACGAAAATGTACCTAGCTGCATTTTCAGATAAGTAACCCTCCTTTTTTTAATACATTAAAACTCAGCATCTATTACCAGTTCTTCCTGCTATGCCTGGAATTTTGGTGTGATAACACTGACTTGTTCTATTATATTTCAAGAAGATTGAGAGTTTTCAGAGTTATTTTGGCAACCTATAACACATCCTTAACACAGTCCTTGGGCCTGTGACCCACAAATGATTCATTATAATTATAAATTACTATATATACATTTATAAATTTATACATATATACATTATAAATTACTATATATACATTTGGAAAGATGTAAATCAAGAAATATGGTATGGAAATAACATACAGTTTATTTCCACTGGATACAATTTTAATATAGGTACAGTGTAATAGGCTGGTGCAACTTAGCCTTTCAGGGTGCTTAACAACCATACTAATGCCCATACCAATTTGGTTGAGGGACCTGTGCTGGATAGCTTTAGTGTCAACTTGACACACCTGGGTTGAGGGAGCCTCAATTGGGGAATTGGCTCCATTGGCCTGGCCTATGGCCACGTCTGTGGAGTATTGTCTTGATTGTTGAGCAATGTGGGAGGGCCCAGCCCACTATGGGTGGTGCCACCTCTGGGCAGGTTGTTGTGTACCTGTATAAGAGGGCAGGCTGGTCATGGGCCAGGGGAGCATGACAGTAAACACATTCCTCCATGGCCTGTGCTTCAGCTCCTGCTTCCAGGTTCCTGCCCTGAGTTCCTGCCTTGGGCTCCCTAAGTGATGAACTGTGACACAGGATATGTAAACTGAATAAACCCTTTCCTCTCTAAGTCAGTGTTGGTCAGAGTGTTTTGTCACAGCAATGGAAGACAAACTAGAACAGGACCTAAGGGATAACTTTGTTCCTTGCCCTCAGAGGTCAACTAAGTCTTAGGGGATTATGCATGTGGGCATCTCTTGAAATGCCCTGCAAATGTGGGTGACCAGTCTTCCTGTTCAGGGAGATCTTGGAGAGCCACTAATGAGACTTCAGCCAGTGTCCAGTCTATAAAGAGGAAAGTCTGCTTATGCTTCAGAAAAGGAAGCCTGGTCTAGCAAGACCGAGTGGATGGAACTGGCAAATGATAAGCTGAAAGGATCAAGGTGCTCCCACCTTCCCAGCCCCTGCAAAAAACAAACAAACAAACAAACAAAAAACGAGAGACCCCTGAGGACCAGATCCTCAACTGACCTTGAGAAAAAAAAAAACCTTGGCTAATCTGGGCTAACTGTGTGGACTTAAGCATCCAAAAGGAAAGTACAACCAGATATAAATAATCAGTAAGACTAGAGAAGCTGTACAGCAGACATAGAACTTGAGATCTTAGTAAAGAGACAAAAAGAAAAAAGAGAGTACTGTTGTTTGGCCTGTCTTCAATTCTTACTGGCAAGTGCATCAACTCTGTGGCTGCCACTGCTTTTGGCACTCCTCAAAGACATGAGACACAGTTTTGTAACCTTCCAATATGGGCTGAGGACTCATTTCTCTTCAAGAATCTTCCAAACCTTCAATGCTAGATGTGGACTACGGAGATACCCAGCTTGTGGACTAAACAGCTAAGAGCATGTCAGCCTTATCAGAATATAGACTGCCATTTTTGGACTACCTGGGCTGTATCATGGAGGCCAGTGCAAGGATATTGAGACAGTACGTGTGCTTACTGGACTTCATTTGGGGGACCATGGGAAGGAAAGACCCCCATGTGGAGCAAAAGTGCAGGATTGATAGTTGTTTGGGATTGCTAAGGAGGAACTTTCTAGCACTTCCTTAAGGAAAACATGACATTTTTTAGGGAAAAAAATTCTACAATTCAAGCGATATGTGTATGTATGTATATATATATATATGTATATACATATATACGTATATATATGTATATATATACATATGTATATATATATGTATATATATATATATAAAACTATGTATGTATATGTATATATACTATAGCAATTCAAGTTGGAGAGAAAAACAACAAAAGAACTGAAAAAACTCTGGAAAGACTCAGAAAAAGATACAGGACATGTATGGCAGAGTGCAGGGACTAGGGTGGGATGGGGGCATGGAAATGGAAGCAATTCTACATTCGATTGAGAAATGATGTATAATCTATGGAAAAAAGTTTAATAAAAATTATTTATAAAAAAGAAAGTAAAAAACAAACAAAAAACACTTCAGAGACAACAACAAATGAACCCTAAACCCAACAGACAAGAAGAAATAGCAAAAATCAGAGAGGAAATCAATGAAATAGAAACAAATAAACAATACAAAAAAAATCAATGAATCTAAGAGCTGATTCTTTGAAAGGATAAACTAGATAGACCTCTAGTCCAGTTGACCAAGGGAAAGAAAGAGTAACTCCCAAATCAATAAAATTAGAGATGAAAGGGAAAATCACAACATGAAAAGATCCAGGCAATCATATGGGAATACTTTAAAAATCTATACTCTACTAAATTTGAAAACCTAAGAGAAATGGATAAATATCCAAAATCACAGAATTTGCCAAAGCTTAACCATGAAGAGATTGACAGATTAAACATAGATGTAAAAATTCTCAACAAAATACGTGTCAACCACATACAGGCACACATCAAAAATTATGCATCATGACCAAGTCATATTCATACCAGATATGCAGGAATTGTTCAACATACACAAATCAATAAATGTTATAAAGCATAGAAACAGACTGAGAGACAAAAACCACATGGTCATCTCAAATTATGAGGAAAAGGCTTTGGACAAAATTCAACATACCCTCATGTTTAAAGTCCTAGAGGGAACTGGACTGGAGGGAACATTATTCATCCTAATCAAAGCCATATACAACGAACCTACAGCCAAAATTATTCCAAATGGGGAAAAATTATAAACATTCCCCTTAAAGTCAGGAACCCAGCAAGGCTGCCCCCTAGCCCCACTACTTTTCAATATAGTGCTCAAAATGCTTGGTAGAGCAATAAGGAAAAAAAAAACAAAACAAAACGAAAAGAGATGTCGAACTATCGCTTTTTGCAGATGACATGTTTTACCTAAGGGATGCCAAAAAACTCCTCCAGAAAACTTCTATAAATGATTAACAGCTTTAGGAAAGTAGCAGGGTACAAAATCAACCTTGAAAAATCAGTAGCCTTTCTTTATACCAATAACAAGCAATTGAAGAAGGAATACAAAGAGACCTTCCCATTCACAATAATAAAACAAAATATCTAGGAACAAACTTGACTAAAGACACTAAAAATCTCTACAATGAAAATTATAAATCCCTGAAGGAGACTGAAGAAAACACCAGTAGATGGAAAGACCTCCCATGCTCATGGATTGGAAGAATTAATACAGTAAAAATTGACCATCCCACCAAAAGTAACATACCGATTCAATGCAATTCCCCATGAAATTCTTCATAGATCTAGATGAAAACATCCTAAAGTTCATATGGAAAAAGAAAAGACCCCAGATAGGCAAAGCAACCCTGAGGAAATAGAGCAATGCAGGAGGGGATTACCATACCACTCTTCAAAATATATTACAGGGCCGTAGTCATAAAAACAGTTTGGTATTGGCACAAAAACTGATGCGTAAGTCAATTGAACAAAACTGGAGATCCAGTCTTGAGCACATGTGATTTCAGCCAGCTCATATTTGACAAAGGGACCAAGAAGACCCCATGGAGGAAAGACAGCATCTTCAGCAAATGGCGTTGGCGAAACTGGATTACCATTTGTAGAAGAATAAAATTAAACCCTTCTTCTCACCCTGTACAAAAATCAACTCCAAATGGATCAAAGCCCTCAATGTGAAACCTGAAATTCTGAAAATAATGGGAAGAAAATATTGGCAGTAACCTACAAGACATAGACATAGGAAAAGACTTTCCAAATCAGATAGGATCTGTACAGGAAATAAGGTCAACAATTGACAAGTGGGATCTTTGTTATTAAACTCAAAAGTTTTGGTACAGTGAAAGAAACTATCAAAAAGTGAAGAGAAAACTCACAGAGTGGGAGGAAACCTTCACCAGTTATACATCTGATAGAGCATTAGCATCCAGAGTATATAAACTCAAAAAACAAAGGAGTAAGGAAACAAATGACTCACTCAAAAGATGGAGTAAAGAGCTAAAGGCTGAGAAACATCTCAAAAAGTGTTCAATATCACTAATAATTAAGGAAATGCAAATTAAAACCACCTTAAGATTTCATCTTACTCCAGTAAGGCTGGCTATGATCAAGAAAACAAAGGATACAAAAAGCTGGAGAGGTTGTGGGGAAAGGAGAACATTCATCTACTGCTGGTGGGAATGTAAACTCATGCAACCCCTATGGAAAGCAGTGTGGAGAACTCTTAAAAGACTCCAAATGAACTTACCACCTGACCCAGTTATACCACTCCTGGGTACATACTCACAAAACGCATTCTACCACAGAGATACATGCACATCTATGTTTATTGCATCTCTCTTCACAATAGCTAAGAGCTGAAAGCAAACCAAGTATCCCTCAACTGACTAGTGGATAAAGAAAATGTGGTACATCTACACAATGGAATTCTATGCAGCAGCGAAGAAAGATAACATCATGAACTTTGCAGGTAAATGGATGGAACTGGAAGCCATTATGCTAAGTGAAGTAACAGTCCCAGAAAAACAAATGATGCATGGTGTCCCTCATCAGTGGATCCTAGCACCAAATCTCTATCTGTAAGGCAAACTGAACAATTATTTTTTCTTTCATATGTAGTAAATATAATACCTGATGTTACTTATCAACCTGCTATGTAAAGTAGGAAAGTAAAGTAACATTTTTTTTATTTCCCTGCATACAAATCTATTGTCAAAATATGAATCCCCAAACATGTTTTGGAATCAATCTATAGTTTATTTTCAGATGTTATAATCTTGATATATGTGTGGTGTGTGTATATGCATATTTTGGAGGGATACAAATTGGAAGGAAGAACAACAACAAAAAAGACTGGGTCCAAGACCTCACTGAAACAGCAAACTTCTGCCCCAAACAGTAAACTTCTGTATTAAAATTTTTTTAAAAGACTGAGAAGATGAGAGGCATGTATGGCAGAATACATGAGCTCATACATCAGGTGGGGTGGGGGGCAAGAAAGGAGGAATGGGTCTAATTTGATAAGAAATGTTGTAAGAAATGCACAAAACTTCAATGAAAAATGTTTTGGGGGACAAAAGCTAATTTGAGTTATTAGTGAGTGTCAAAACCAAAAACCATAAATAAATCAGTGATGCTTCTCTACAATGCACTGCATGTTGTACATTGATTGTGAACTATCCACCCTGGGTTCATGCAGCTGAAAACTTTTCTCCTGAATGGTGAAACTGTTTTGGAACCTTTACATGGTGAAGCCTGCTGGGGACGAGTGCATTTGAGGGAGTGAGAATTGAGGTTTAATATCCCAGCTGTAATCCTATTCCACCAAGGTTTGGTCAAAAGTGGAGTCCAACAGTAGACTCCTGACACCATGGAACCACCCGTCACCATGCCTGCCCATCAGTGTTGGACTATGTAACCACAAACTAAATAAAGCACAGTAAATCCTTCTTCCCTTAAGTTGTCTTTGTCAGCCATTCTATCATAATGAGAAAAGTAAAGAATTCAGAAAAGTGGTACCAGGGATTAATGCTGTGTAAAGCTCATCATGTGTGTCACAGGCCTTGGGAACTGGCGTGACGAGTGAGGAAGAATTTGGAGATTCTGCCTAGCGAAGCTGGGAATGCTGCACACAGAGCGATGGATCATTGTAGAGGGAGTGTGGCCATCCAGAACACTGAGAGAAGTGCAGACAGAGAAGCCCTGGCCAGTGACGCTGTGCAGGGGAGTGGGACCATATTGGGAACAGGGTGAGAGGGCATTTGTGATATATTCTGGCAAGGAACCCGGCTATACTCTGCCCATGTCCTGAGAACTCAAGTAAGGGTGAATTCTAGATTAATGGACTAATTTGTTTAGCAAAGTAATTTGAAGACATGTATGATTGCAAATTACAAAACATGTGTGTTTAGTGCATACTGGTCTCATCCTACACAAGAAAGAAGCAAGTGTACAAAAGGATGTGAAAATGTAATTTGGTGAGGAAAGTCGTTCTAGTTTAAAGCTGCATAGTTGGGCGTGGTGGCGCACGTCTTTAATCCTAGCACTTGGGAGGCAGAGGCAGGTGGATCTCTGTGAGTTCAAGGCCAGCCTGGTCTACAGAGTAAGTTTCAGGACAGCTGGGGTTACAGGGAGACCCTGTCTCAAAAATAAAAACGTAAATGGGAACAGCTGTGTTCATACAATATGAGTCCCTTACAGGCTCTAGAATTAACCTACTACTTATTTTCAAAATTTATAATTTTGGCAGATGGGTGGGGAGTATGTATGCATATTTTAGAGTAATATAAAAATAAAAGGGAAAATGTGAATTCTGAAATATGGTTTAGAAATAACATACGATTTATTTTCAGATGACATAGTTTTAGTATAGGTGATATATATATATATATATATAGTTTTAGCATAGGTGTGACATATATATATATATATATATATATATATATATATTCTCCCCCGAACAATAATCCTCTGCTTTGAAAAACTTTAAAAAGACTCAGAAAAAGATATGACATGCATGGCAGAATGTATGAACTCAGGTGGGGTGGGGGTCAGGGAAAGGGAAATGAGTCTGAATTGGACTGAGAGATGATATATGAAGTGCACAAAACTTCAATAAAAATATTAAAAAATGTAAATGGGAGAAAGCAGTTGTAATGAATAATTTATCTAAAGCCACAATGACAAAAATACAGAAGGAAGCTGGGGCAAGGTAGTACACTCCTTTAACCACAGCTTTAATTCCAGGACTCTGGAGGCAGAGGCATGCAGATCTCTCTGAGTCCAATCCATGCCTGGTCTACATAGTGAGTTCCAAGCCAGCTGGATCTGTGGGGAGGCCCTGTCTCAAAAAATTAAAAAAAAAATACAGAAGGAAAAATGCACCAAGTTAACACTATTAGTAACAGCAAAAGATGAAAAGCCCATCAAAATCTTATCAGTGACAGACCAGCTAAATGGGGTTAAAAGATCACAGACCTGCTGAATGAGGTCAGTGTATTCACAGAATGAGGGCTTTCCTACTCAAAAAAGGATGAGATTTTCTATATTCCAGTATGGACTGATCTTTGAGATATGCCATTGAGTTTGAAAGAAGGAAAGATAGAAGGAAAGAAAGAAGAAAGAAAGAAAGAAAGAAAGAAAGAAAGAAGGAAAGAAAGAGAAAGGAAGAAAGGAGACGAAAGCAAGCAGGGCAGGTGAGATGGTTCAGCCTTAAAGGCACTTGCATCAAACATGATGACCTGAGATTAGACTTAGGTCTCACATGGTAGAAAGAAAGTCCTCCCACAAGATGTCCCCTGATCTCTACATCAAAACATTCATGGGCCCTGCAGATACTCACACAAATAATTATAATAAATTTACAAAAAAAAAAAAAAACAGGTAGTCCACATTCCACCCTTTTCTTTTTAGAAAGAGGACCTGCCTATCTGGATATCTTAAGGAAGACTAACTCTCCCTCTGCCAGCAGCGACCAGTCTGCAACAGCTGTCAGGGTAGAGCTGGCCAGCTGCTCATTTCCCCATACCACACTGGGCCCTTGTTTCTGGATGGGACTTAACATGTATGAGAGAATACATGAGGGCCAGTCAGGGTGGAGGTTGTGGGAATCATGGATTGGGGGGGGGAATCTGGGACCTCATTAAACTTGAAAGCTTCTGTACAGGGAAAGAAACAATCAGTGAAGTGAAGAGAAAACCCACAGGGTGGGAGGAAACCTACACTGCTGATATAGCACTAACTTCCAGGGTATATAAACTACTCAAAAAACAAAGAAGTAAGAAAACAAATGACTCACTCAAAAGATGGAGTAAAGAGCTGAACAGAGAATTCACAAGTATGGAAATAGAGATGGCTGAGAAACATCTTAAAAACTGTTCAACATCTCTAATAATTAGGAAATGCAAATTAAAATCACTTTAGAAAAGGGCACAGGTGGATGAGAAGCAAAACAGTCTACTTTCTCTGGAGCTGTTGTCTTGGTCTGTAGTCAATTCTGGTTGTTTTCTTTCATGGGCTGCCAGCTTGTCCAGGCATAACCTTTCAATCCAGTAGGATCCAGAGAGGGGCCTGGTGTCTGCAGCAATCTGAGGCATTTCTTCCCTTCAATGCCCAGAGGAGTCAATCCTTCTGCTGGGACTTTCTGGTACTTCCTACTCCTTGCAAAGCTGCATTTTCTTTCTCAGCCATTTAGTTGGTGATACTCTGGCCTGTTAGAACATACCAATCCTTTCCCATAGTTAGTTTTAAGCTTTGGATTGCCAGGTTTTTTGACAAAAAGTTTTCATATTTATATATATCCCCCTTTTTTATTTTAGGTTTTTATTTTTGACCCATGAGTCTCAAGAAAGCAGTTGTATTATATATACCTATAGGGTGGCGTCAAGGCACAGCTTTCATCAAGTTCACCCATGCTGTTTTGGGTTACTGTATGCCTAGGGAACAATCTGCGGAAGAGGGGGCATGGTAGAATGTAAGGGCTAGGATTGGGGTGAATGGTGAAACTACAACAATATAGACTGAATATAGACTGGACACTCATTTGATCAACTTGATTGAACATACAAGCCCCCCCCCCGCTTGATTGTAGGACCATGAGTTGCTGGCTGCTGGCGTTTGGGCACAACTGCTCTGGTAATTGGTTTTACATGAAGGATGCTTGTACTCACAATTATCAAAAACTGAAAATTAAAAAAAAAATGAAACAAAACAAAAAAACAACCAACAACAAAAACAACCCCCCAAAACAGAGAAAGACGCAGAAAAGCTATGACAGAATGCATGAATCTGGATGGGTGGGGTGGGGCTGGGGGGAAGGGAAGGGGATATATGCCTGAACTGAATTGGAAACTAATGTATGAAATACACAAACATCAATAAAAAAAAGAATAAATAAGTAATAAATAAAAAAAATAAATCATTAAGATACTCTCACTCTGATAAGACGGCTAGGATTAAGAAAACAGATGATACCAGTGCTGGAGAGGTTGTGGGGAAAGGGGAACACTCATCCACTGCTAGTCGGAATCGCAAACTCTCACAACCACTGTGGAAAGCAGTGTGGAGAACCTTAAAAGCCTCAAAATGAGCGGTACACCTGAACCAGTCATACATCCTGGGCTATATAACCCCAGGCTCATCCTACCACAGGGATCACATGCACATCCATGTTATTGCAAGCTTCTTTCACAATAGTGAAGAGCTGAACTCAACCCAAGTGTCCTTTCAACCATGAGTGGATAGAGAAAAATGTGGTACAGGTACACACTGCGTGCTCTAAGTGGTTAAGAAACGATGACATTCGGTTCTTGGAGCAGATGGCCTAGTGGGTTAAGAGCACTGACGCTCTTTGGTAGGACCCGGGTTCGATCCCAGGCACCACATGGCGGCTGAGAACCGTACTGAAACTCCAATTCCAAGGAGAATCCAGTTCCAGGGGAATCTGAGACCCTCTTTGACCTCCGTGGCATTGCACGACATGGGTGCACAAACTTCCATGCGGACAGTACCACTCATACACATACAGAATAAATACAAAATTAATAAAATAATTAAAAAAAAAAATTTTTTTCTAAAATATTATACAGTTGCAGGTAAATGGATGGAACTAGAAGATATTTTACGCTAAGTGAAGTAATACAGTCCCAAAAAAACAAATAATGAATGGTATCCCTCATCTGTGGTGCTAGCACCCAGTACCTAGTTGTAAGGTAACTTGAGCAACATTAATGTTATATTCCCCTCTTTCAATCTCAAAGCAACTGTGCTCTTATAATATGAATCCCTTAACAGGCTCTATAATCAACTACTACTTATTTTCAGGCCTTTGTAATTTTGGTATATGGGTGGCGGGTATGAATGTATGACTTTTACAGTAATATAATTAAAGGGAAAAATGTGAATCTGAAATATGATTGAAAAATATACGTTTATTTTTCCGATGACACATATAATTTTGGTATAGGTATGACATATATTATATAATATATATATAATATATAATATACATTGTCTGAAGCAATACAAATTGAAGGGACTGACAACAAGAAAAGAACTGAGCCAAAGAACTGACTGAAACAGTAAAGTTCTCCCCCAAACAATAACCCTCTGCTTTGAAAAACTTTAAAAAGACTCAGAAAACGATACAAGACATGTATGGCAGTGTATTAGTCAGGGTTCTCTAAAGAAACAGAAGCAACAGGATGAATATATAGCTATATACAAATTTATTGATTTGCTCACGTGACAGAACTCAAGTAATCCAACACTAGCTGCACCACACTGGAGAGGCTGAGAATCCAGGGAACTGCTCAGTCCCCAAGGCTGGATGTCTCAGTAGTCCCAGTCTGGTGCTGAAGGCCTGATGGATTCCAGGAGATCTGCTGGTCTCAGTACACGCTGGGATCCGAAGGGTTGATCACAGCAGCAAGACAAACTCACCAGTGAGAGAGAGGCAAGCCACAGGAAAAAAGGGACCAGCTCCCTCTGCCATGGCCTTTTATACTGCCTGCTGGCAGAAGGTAATGCCCACATTTGGGGTGGGCCATCTGGGTTGAGGTAGTCCAATCCAAAGATCCTTTTTCTCTTATTTGTTCCTTAGTCCAGTCAAATTGACACCCAGGATTAACCATCACAGGCAGAATGCATGAAGTCGGGTGGAGTGGGGGGCATGGAAAGGGAAATGAGACTGAATTGGAGTGAGAAATGAGGTATGAAATGCATAAAACTTCAATACTTCAATAAAAATATGTAAAGGAAGAACTATTGTATGAAATGTACAAAAGCTCAGTAAAAACATTAAAAAATTAAAAATGTGAACTGGAGAAAACATAGTTACTACTACTCATATAATAATGGGAAATATAAACATGTTTGGCAGAATGCATGAGCTCTGGTGGGGAGGGGGGCAAGGAAGGGGGAATGGGTGTAGATTTGATTGGAAATTTTGTATGAAATGCACAAAGCTTCAATAAAAATTGGCTTTGGAAAAAAGAATGAGAAATATGAAGTATATGTACTTTTCACATGTATGTGAAAAGCATTGGCAAGATAACCTGAACCAAAGCCCATGTACAGTTACACATACACACACACACACACACACACACACACACACAATCACACATTATTACCCAGAATGGGAATAGCCAGATGAAGATTGAAATGCATCAGGAAACTAGACTCTGTTCAGCGGACTGTGTTTGTAGAATTGAGCTGGACAGCATCTAAAATCATTTTCATAAATACACAGCAAAAACCCTATTGAAACACCATAAAATCAATAGCAAATGAAACAAATAAAATCTAATTATATTTTAGGCCATGGGTGAACCATGCAAAAAATTGGTCCAAAAGTCCTGAAAAATATAGACATCAATGTGTATGTGTGTGTGTGTGGTGTATTTATGTGTGTAGGTGTATATTTGTGTTTATATGTCTGTCTGTATATGTATATATGTGTTTGTGTCTGTGTATGTGGGTGTGTATGTAGTGTGTGTGTTGTGTTTATATGTGTATAGTGTGTATGTGGTATGCATATATGTGTATATGTGTGTTTGTGTGTGTGTGTGTGTATAGAGTTTTAAAGGCCACTTGACAGCTTCACTTGACAGCTTTAGACTGTAGTAGCCCAATAGCAGAGTTTATACTGTGTGTGAATTTCATGTGCAATTTTCCTAATCTCATGTCCCCTAGCCCCAGAATTCCCACCGAGGAAGCCCCCGCCCTGTGCTGGTGACAAAGTACCTCCTCTCTCCTCAGGCCAACTTCCACCCCCACCCCCCACACCTATGCACTGTCCCCCTTCTGCCCCTCACAGCTCATTTCCTTTGGGTCTTTTCCCAGGGGCCTCACCTTCTTCTGCAGGTCTTCAGGGTCTCTGAGATGGAGCTGTTTGAGCTGGTGCTTCTGCTTAACTGTGAAGTGAGAGTACTTGCATCCTCCAAAGCCTTCTCTAGTCAGGAAGTTCTCTGGGTGTAGCCAGTGTAGAAACTGTTTGCCCTTAAAGAAACAGAAACATTATTAAGTAACTAATGTGTACTTCAGTTTAATCAAGTTGAAACCTTTTGTCTATATATGTCTGCCTTAATCTCAACATTTTCAAAATCATTTTTATGGTTGTTTTGGTTTGAGACAGGTTCTCAGTGTAGCCCCAACTTGGCTGGAACTTGCTACATAGCCCAGGTTAGCCTCATCTCAGAGAGATTCCAACTGGTGGGATTAAAAGTGTGAACCAGCACACTCACTTGTTTATTTTTATTTTTAAGATAGGGCTTTATGTAGCACAGGCTGGCTTTGAAGTCACTGTACAGTTGAGATGATCACTAACCCCCACCCTTCCTGCTTCTGCCACCTAAATGCCCAGATTGTATGCATTATTATTGGCTTGGCTTCAAACCCATGTTTTTCTCCATAGCCAGGACCATTCTGGAGAATTTCGTCTTGCTATGAGACGAGGTCAATGTAGAAAAATATGTCCCCTGTGTTTTCCTCCACTAATGTCCAAGTTTCATATCTTACATGAAAGTTTCTGATCCATTATTAGTTGATTTTTCTATATGATGACAGATGTGGCTCTAGTCTCTGTGTTCTACATGTGACACCCAGTTTCCCCAGTACCATTTGCTGAACAGGCTGTCTGTTCTCTAACATATGGTTTTGTTGAGAAGCAGATGGCTGAGGCTTCATACATTTATTTCCTTGTCTAATTTTCTATTTTCTTGGTCCAGGTATCCATTTTTGTGCCAGTACCATATACTCAATAATAAGCCTCAATAATAAGAAAGCAAACAATCCAATCAAAGCAGCCCAAAGACCTTAACAGAACCACACCAAGGATGATTATATACATGGAAGACTATGCATCTGCAAAGATTGTCATCACATGTCACCAAAGAAAAGTAAATTAAAACACAGTGATGCCCCTAGGCCCCCCCCCTCCCCAAGCCAAACCAGAGCACTGACAGCACAGACGCTGGCCAGGATGTGTGCAGTAGGACCTCTCCTTAATTGCTGATAGCCATGCAAAATGGCACAGCCACTTTGAAAGACAGGCTGGAGTTTCTTATAAAACTAAACATATTTGTCCCATTTGATCTAGAAATTGTATTCCTTGAAATGTACTGAAAACTATGCCCTTAGAAAAGTCCACATGTGCATATTTATAGAAGGTTTATTAATAATTGATAAGACTTGGAAGAAACCAAGACATCACTGTGTAGTTAAGTGTGTAAGGAAGCCACTGTCCAACCAAACAGTGGAACATTATCTGCCACAAAACATAAAAGAGCTGTCAAACCATGAAAGTATCTGAGGAAACTTAAGTGTATATATACTAAGTAAAGCTTTAGTAGTGAAAATGCTAGGTATTGATGAACTTTCTGGAGAAGTCAAAACAAAAGAGACAGTTAAAATATCAGTAGTTGTCAGGGACTGGAGGGATGTCAGGTTGAGAGGCTAGCTCACAGAATTTTTAGGACTGTAAAATATTGCATATGATATATTAGTAGGGTATAGATATCATTATGCATTGTCCAAGCTGCCATAGGATACAGGTTTCCACTAACAATGATGTGGTGACAGAGCAGTGATAACCAGTGTACCACGCTGAGAACAGGGCAGGTTGTATATGCATGAGGCCGATGGTGGAGGATGCAGCACATGTCGTTACATCTTCTGCATGAGGCTGATGGTGGAGGATGCAGCACATGTCGTTACATCTTCCTCTCAACTTATTGTGAACTGAAACACATAACACACACACACACACGCACACACACACACACACACACACACACACACCAAAAAAGAAAAAAGAAAATACTTGATGGTACAAACCTATAAATCTAGCTGTTTGAGAGACTAAGGCAGGAGGACCACAAACTCAAGGCTGGACTAAAGGACAAAATGAGTTCAAAGCCAAGCTGGGCAACTTTGTGAGTCTTTGTCTCAAAATAAAACATAAAAAGAGGGCTGGAGCATTGCTCAGTGGTAGGGTGCCTGCCTACCATGCACAAGGCCCTGGGTCAATTCCCCAGTATGGAGAAAATAACTGAGGAAGGACAGCTCTAGTGTGGAATCTTCCCCAAAGGTGATGATGTATCAAGGATGTGTGAAAATCAGACTGTGGACAGTTAGCCTGAGATTCAATAAACCTCTGCAGTACATAAAGATAAGCAACTCTGGAGAGTCTGAGTAAATGAGGCAACGCCACAGCTGGCTAGTGAGGTAACACTACTACTTGGCCATGTGGCACACAGTGACAGGCTAGTAGCTTACTGCAGTCATGACTACTGAGAAGAAGCAAGTGCCTGCACAGATGGCCAGACTAAGCTTCAGAGTGTGAAGATTTCCACCCCAGATCTGGGAACATAATAGCTCAGTTGTTAAAAAACCTTGCCTTGCATGCATAAAGCCCTGGGTTCAGTCATCAGCCCCTGTCCCATCAACTGGATGTGGTACAAGCCTATAATCTCAGCACTCGGGAACTAGAAGCAGGAAGATCTGATCAAGCTCATCCTCAGCTAAATAGGTAGTTTACTGAGTGCTAGCCTGAGCTACATGAGACCATGGCTCAAACATATTGCCATTCTCTTTGGTTTCCTGTTTGCTGAAGCTGGAAAAGCCTTCAAAGATGAGATTGCATGTGGTGAGCCTGGCAGTCACACTGGTGGCATCCTCCACACTGTGATCAGTCCTGCATGGAGACTGATGGGAGACCATTGTATAGGCAAATAGATAAAACCCAAAAAGGGCCTGGAGGCGAGACTGATGATTAGAGACAATCCTCATAGAGACCAGTGGCAGAGACAAGTGTCACAGACCATTTTTCCTCTTAGGACACAACCCCACTGGGGACAACTGTCAGTGCCATAGGGACCTTACCCCTAAGCAGATGTGTGCAGTGGAGAAGGCCTGCTCTCCATTCCACTACTGAGGGTTTCTGTAGCTTTAAATCATCACCATGAGGGCAGCCCTGACCTTCCTGTACTCAGTGCTGGAGGCTAGATGACTTCCGGTGTGTGCTGGGAGGAAGGAGACTCTGCATTCACAATAGACAGGAAGGCAGGAGGTGGGGCCTTCTCAGAGCCCCTTCATAGACTGTCTCCAGGAGAGGGAAGTCTATGCCACGGAAGGATCTCCTATACTGTGTTTTCTTCTTTTCTCACTGTGAGTCCAACTGCTTCTGCAAAGCAAAGCTTTGGGCTTGTCCACATGTGTCTGAATGCTGGAGGGACTTGGGAACTTCCTTCCACCTGACATTCTTTCTTGCAAATCTATCCACCATCCATTCTAAACAGGAAGTTCAGTGGTGTGCCTATGAATTTCACTAATACCGTACCACACATTTCTGCATTTCCCCCTTGAACAGGACTTTAGGCTTCTGCTAAATTCCTGTTCTTTGCTCTGAATCTTGTGACTGGTTGTCCATTTCTAGTCTAGTGTCAGTTGTGGAAGTCTGTCATTTTTTTATACACAAAATAGTTAATGACACAGGACTGTGGGGTGAGCTCCATTGATGGATTTGGGAGGGGAAAAGAAGCTATTTCAGAATAGCGTTCAATCTCCGTGTTGAATGCTAGTCAAACTCATTTGTTTATTTTTAATTGCACTTTATTTTACTGTTTTGTCATTTTTATTGATTGTGCATTTCACACATTATATGCTGTTCATATTTAACCCCCATCCATCCTATAGCCTCCTTGCCACACTTCAAGTACATGTCAGGTCTGTTAAGGCCTATCAAGTCAAGTTTATGTCCCCAAATATTCTTCAGTGTGCATCCATCCACTACTGCCTGCTTAACCCATCTGGTATCCCACCCCTAAAGAGTTTTCCAGACAGCTGGCACGTTACTAATATGAACTCACAGCAGTGGTTGGTATCAGCAGGCACAAGACCCGTACAAGCTCAAGACAGAAAATCTCAGAATAGAAGTGAGGACATAGGTAAGAAACTCTAACCCTATGATTATTGGCAGCCAAACCTGTTTATAAAGTCTCTCAACCAGAAAGAGGTTGTCCAATGAACGGCCCTGCCAATGGGCATATGGAGGGAATACATCTCCTATAGCAGCCTGAGTAGAGACCAAGAGGTAGGCTCTAAAAAGGTGGTGGTATGTAGAAAAGAACCCAGACAGAAGTGTGGTTCTGTAGTCACAGGAAAAAAAGCCAGAGAGGCTAGGAGAGGCCATGTGTTAGATTTTTGGAAAGAACAAAAAGAATGGCATTTAGAGTAAAGAAATAAGAACCAGAGCCAGACCTGCAACAGGCAGGGAATGTGTCCTTTGTTCAGGGAGCATAGCACGGACAGAAAGAAAGCATCTGTAACCTAATGAAAGATGATTGGGGGTTTTATTCTCTGAGCCCAGCAGCAGGAATGTCCTTGGCGCCAGGGTCTGGTGTCCTTGGATGATTGAAGGTCTTCTTTTAAAGACTATTTTCTCAGGTTGGTCAGGCAGGTATCTCAGGGCATTAAAGGAGACAAGTTGGCTCAACAAACAATCTTTCCTAATCCTGTCAGTGACTGGTTGATAAAGCTCAGGGAAGGCCACACTGCCAATCCAGGGCCAGTTAGCCACTTTAACGGATTTATGATTTTATGGCCTCCTTAATGCAGCTTAGGGCCCCTCTGCTGTTCACACATTATGTCCCTATGAATCTTCTTTCTGTGCAGTCCGTGGGCTGGGTGGAGTTAGCTGGAAATGAGGCTGGAGCAGCAGACTGAGAGAAACTGGACTTTGTGTTCAGAGACTTACAAACAGGTGAGTCTCTGCAGAGAGTGCTCAGTTGTATTGAACAGTGTTAAAATCAGCATAATCACATTACTCTAAAAAGCTTCAAATTTAGGGGGAAGAACATCAGCAATTGAAGGTAAGTCCTAGTCCCTCCTCCAATATGCAGACCATATCTAGAGGTGTCTAGACAAGCCAGAAGCTTTGTGTTAAGAGAGCAGAGTGTGGGGGTGACAGATCTGCTTGGAGATGTCTGGTTTCTGGTTTCCAAGAGAAAGAGCCCAGTTTTCTTCTTGCTGGATTCTTTCTCACAGAGTCATTGAGTAGATGTTCCATTTCTCAGAATTTACCTACCCTCTCTGGTTCCTGAGCTCTCTGGGAAAGCTTACTGTCTATAGCTTATGTTACTGATATAAAATTCCCGGGGATCTTTTATATCTACAGCTGCAGAGTGCATGGAGTAAGTGGTGTGACCTTCCTTTGGTCTTTTTCACTTGGAGGCCAGACAAAGTCAAATGTAAGCCCACACAGTACTCTCACAATATCTCTCATGTTACATGGAAGCTGGTTCTTCTGATGTTCTTGAAAATTCAGAAGGATAATGAACAAACACCCTGCCTTGTTCTTGGCATCTGCCAACCCTGTAAAGCACCCACTTGGATGCTCAGCTCCTTGCAGGCAGGATCCATGCCTTACCAGTGTGGAGCTGTCTGATCCTTGGACTCTGTCCGCTATTGGAGGTGGGTATGCCCATTTTCAGAATGAATCATTGAAGAGAGGTATTTCATTTGTGAGTTTTCCACAGAAGGAAATGTGAAAAACAAGATGGCAAGAGATGAGGAAAGCACTTACGGTGAGAACCCTTCTCTGCAAGGCACCATGGTCCCTCTAAGAAGTAAGAAGTGAGTGTGTCTTAGGACAGAGCACACTGAATTGCCTGGGAATAAACACTGAGCACGGGACCTACATTTGACTCTGTCTCTACCCTAGACCTGCTGTGAGAAGCTCAGAGCTTCACCAGCCTGTCACTGGGTTCCCACAGTGTAAAACCAGGATCCTGAACCTACTCTGTCTTCAGTGTTAGAACAATGACAGAGGGTTAACCAGGGTATTCTTGGGACCATAGAGGTACCTCATGGGATAAAGTTACTTGATGCTAAGCCTGATGACCTGCTTTCAGCCCCTGAACCCACAGGTGGAAGGAGAGACCTGATCCTGGAAAGCAGTCACTTAGCTCCATGTGGGTGGGGTGGTATTGCAAGGGAGTAAACCCCTCATAAACAAACAGGGCCACTAATGAATAGAAATGGTGGAATTCCTGATGCTTCTTGGTCTGAGAAAAAGATCTGGCACTTTTCTCCCACTGCTTGATCTCCTTTTCTGGTTGACTTGTCCAGACCAGTCTAGAAGCCCACCAACAGACCTAAAAATCTCATTCAGCTTGGATCTGTGACCTTTGGGCTGTCTCTTGCTTGTTTAATTTGACTAAGGGGAAGGGGACCTGCCCCATACCAGCAAAACCACATGTAAGGCCCATGCCCTTTGGGGGTTTGGAGTTTTCACTTTCTGAGTTCCTTCTTCATGTGTGGAGAGCTTTTTATCTGGATGACTGTGTGTATGGATGTGATTCTTAATATTCTGATAAAGCCTGTTTGCCTATTGTTCTCTTCTGCGTTTGATATTTTATCCTTGCCTTTTAATTCTTTAATTGGCAGGGAAAATAAATCTAACCATAATGTGGCAGCAACAGTATGTCTCCCAAATGAATAAGCAAATATTTTGTTTCCTAAAAAAGGGTATGCTAACTTTAAGGAGCAGGTTTCCTCAAGTAGAGGATAGGTAAGGAAGGGAAGACCTCTTATCTAAATTCTCAACAACCCCACATTATCCCCACTGTGGCATAAGAGAGTATCACTTCCACTGAGCACTTCCCTAAAGTTACATAAACATCATTATACCCAAGAGGTTACATAAGAAACCAAGAAAGGTATAATTCTAGAAACACAAAATAGGACCAAGAACACAAACATATTAAAATGACAGTAACCAATACACATCTTTCAATAATAAATCTAAACATCAGTGGCTTCGAATCTCCAATCAAAAGACACAGGGTAGTAGAAAGGAGTAAGAAAGAAAGTTCATCTTTTTGTTTTCTTCAAGAAATCCATCACACCTTCAATGATAGACAGTACCTTAGCATGAAAGGATGGAAAAAATATTCCAAGCAAATGTCACTAAGAAGCAAGCAGGTGTTGCAATTCTAATATCTGAATAAAAACAAACTACAAAATCAAAACTAATCAGAAGAGATAAAGAGGTATTGTTTTATTCTAATCAAAGGAACAATTGACCAGGAAGATATTATAGTCATAAACACATATGCACCAAACCAAGGCACACCCAATTTCATAAAAACAGTACTACAGGACTATAAAACACAGATTAACCCCAATTCATTAGTGGTAGGTGACTTCGGTATCTCACCATCTCCAATATGAATGCCAATTGGATAAAAATAGACATAAACAGAAAGACAACTGAATTAAATGCCATTTTACATCAAATGGAACTAACAGACATCTACAGAATATCCCATCCAAGCACCAAAGAAGCAAAAGAAGCTCTAATAACTACATGAACCTGTGGAAATTGAACAACACACCCCAGAATGATGAATGGCTCAAAGAAAACATTAAGAAAGGGATAAAATTATTATTAGAACTAAATTAAAATGATAAAACCACATCACAATCTCTGGGACACTTTAAAAGCATTCTGACCAGAGAAGATTATAGCTCTAAGTGGCTACATTAAAAACAGTCAAAGCACAGATAAATAACAGTACAACTCAAGATTCTGGAAAAGCAAGAGCAAACCAAACCTAAATCTACCAGATGAGAAGAAATAACAAATTCAGAGAAGAAAACAATGAGATAGAAATAAAGAAATCAATAGAAAGAATTGATGAGTCTAAAACCCGGTTCTTTGCAAAGAGAAAAAGGATATACAGATCCCTAGTCTAGCTATCCAAAAGAAAGAAAGAAAGGAAGAAAGAAAGAAAAAGAAAGAAAGAAAGAAAGAAAGAAAGAAAATCCACAAAGTCAGAGACAAAGGGGGAAACATCACCACTGGGACCAAGAAGATTACAAATATTAAAAATTAAAATATTAATAATATAATATTAAAATATTAAAAAATATTATTAATAATATAAATATTAAAAAAAGAAAAAAAAAAAAAAAAAAAAAAAAAAAAAAAAAAAAAAAAAAAAAAAAAAAAAAAAAAAAAAAAAAAAAAAATTAAATGGGTGAATTTTCAAATTCATTGAAACCACCAAAGTTAGCAGACGTCAACAGTTTAAGCAGACCCATAAATAGGGAAATTGAAACATCAAAACAAAATAAATCATATAAATAGACTTAAAGAACCAGCTTTTGGATTCATTGATTCTATATATTATTTTCTTTGTTTCTATTTCATTGATTTCTGTTCTGATTTTTGTGACTTCTTCCTGTCTTTTGGGTTTGGGGTTCATTTGTTGTTGTCTCTCAAGTGTTTTTATTTGCAGTATTAGATCCTTTATTTGTTCCCTTTCTGTTTTTTGATGTGGGCACTTAGGGCTATAAATTTCCCTCTCAAGACTGCTTTTAAAGTTTTCCACAAGGTTTGTTGTGTTGTATTGTCTTTTTCATTCAGTTCCATGAATACTTTTATTTCACTCTTTATTTCTTCCCTGGCCCATTCATTATTCAGGATGGTGTTGTTTAGTCTCCATGTGTTCTTGTAGCTAGTTGGGCTTATTCTTTGAAAAGATAAACAAAATATACAGATCTCTAGCCCAGTTAACAAAAAAGAAAAAGCAACTCCAAATCAATATTATTTGTGATGAAAGGGGAAATATCACAACAGACAAAGTAAAGATCCAGACAATCATATGGGAATACTGAAAAAAACCTATACACCACTAAATTTGAAATCCTAAGAGAAATGGATGAATATTTGAAATCCTGGGAACCAACAAAGCCTAACCAAGAAGAGATTGACAATTTAAACAGACCCATAATATTTGAGGAAATTGAAGATGTAATAAAAAAAAAACTCCCAACTAAAAAAAGCCCTGGTCCAGATGGATTCACAGCAAAATTCTATAAAACATTTAAAGAGGTCCTACAGCCATTACTACTCAATCTGTTCAGAAGGATACAAACAGGGAATTCTCCCAAATTTCTTCTATGAAGCCAGAATCACTCTAATACCAAAACCAGGCAAAGATACAACCAAAAAAGAAAGCTATAGACCCATCTCATTAATGAACATAGATGCAAACATTCTCAGCAAAATACTCACAAATCACATACAGACCCACATCAAAAAGATCATCCATCTTGGATGGTTGGATTCATACCAGAGATGCAGGGATTGTTCAACACACATAAATCAATAAATATCATAAAACACATAAATTGACTGAAAAACAAAAACCACATGATCATCTCAATTGATGCAGAAAAAGCCTTAGACAAGATCCAGCATCCCTTCATGTTTAAAATCCTAGAGGGATTCGGACTGAAGGGAACATTCCTCAACATGATCAAAGCCATATATAGCAAACCCACTGCCAAAATCATCCTAAATAGAGAAAAATTGGAACCATCTCCCTTAAAGGTGGGAACCCAGCAAGGCTGCCCCTTACCGCCACTTCTCTTTAACATAGTGCTTGAAACACTTGCTAGGGCAATAAGACAAGAAAAGGAAATTAAAGGAGTACTAATCGGAAAAGAAGAAGTTAAGCTATCCCTTTTTGCAGATGATATAATAGTTTACCTAAGAGATGTTAAAAACTCCATCATAAAACTTCTAGAAATGATTAAGAGTTTCAGTAAAGTGGCGGGATACAAAATAAACTTAGAAAAATCAGTAGCCTTTCATTACACCAACAATAAACAAGTGGAGAAGGAATATAAGAAGACCTTCCTACTCACAATAGCCCCCAAATAATAAAATACCTGGGAAGAAACATAACCAAAGATACCAACGATCTCTACAACAAAAATTTTAAACCCCTGAAGAAGGAGATTGAGAATGACATTAAAAGATGGAAATACCTCCCATGCTCATGGATTGGAAAAATTAATATAGTAAAAATGTTCATTTTACCTGAATTGATATACAGATTCAACACAATCCCAATCAAAATCCCCATGCACTTCTTCACAGACTTGGGAAAAAATTCCTTAAATTCATATGGAAAAACAGAAGACCCTGAATAGCTAAAGAATTCCTGAGTGAAAAAACAAATAGGGGGCATTGCTCTACCAGACCTCAAGCTATATTACAGTGCCATAGTCATAAGGACAGCCTGGTACTGGCACAAAAGCAGATCAGTTGACCAATGGAACAAAAGTGAAGATCCAAACTTGAGCTCATACAATTTCAGCCATCTCATATTTGACAAAGGGGCAAAAAAATCCTCAATGGAGGAAGGATAGCATCTTCAGCAAATGGTGCTGGCAAAACTGGATCACCATTTGTAGAAGAACAAAATTAAACCCCTACCTCTTACCCTATACAGAAATCAACTCCAAGTGGATCAAAGATCTCAATATGAAGCCTGAAACCCTGAAGGTAATAGAAGAAAAAGTTGGTAACAACCCACAAGACATAGGTGTAGGAAAAGACTTTCTAAATCAGACAGCAGCTGCACAGGAAATAAGGTCAACAGTCAACAAATGGGACCTCATCAAACTCAAAAGCTTCTGTACAGCTAAAGAAACAATCAAGGAAGCAAAGAGAAAACCCACAGAGTGGGAGGAAATCTTCAACAGTGATTCATCTGACAGAGCCTTAATGTCAGGAATATATAGACTTCTCAAAATACAAAGAAGTAAGAAAACAAATGACCTACTAAAAAGAAGGAGTAAAGAACTGAATAGAGACTTCACCAGTGAGGAAGTAAAGATGGCTGAGAAACATCTTAAAAAGTGTTCAACATCATCAATAATTAAGGAAATGCAAATTAAAACCACTCTCAGATATCATCTCACTCTGATACGACTGGCTAAGATCAAGAACACAAAAGACACCAAATACTGCAGAGGTTGTGGGGAAAGGGGAACACTCATCCACTGCTGGTGGGAATGTAAACTTGTACAACCATTATGCAAAGCAGTGTGGAGAACTCTTAGAAGACTCAAAATGAGCCTAACACCTGACCCAGCCATACCACTCCTGGGTATATACCCACAAGACTCATCCTACCACAAAGATACATGCACATCCATGTTTATTGTATCTCTCTTCACAATAATGAAGAGCTGGAACCAACACAAATGCCCCTCAACTGATGAGTGGATAGAGAAAATATGGTACATCTACACAATGGAGTACTTCTTAGCAGTAACGAAAGATGACATCATAAACTTTGCAGGTAAATGGATGGAACTTGAAGCCGTTATGCTAAGTGAAGTAACACAGTCCCAGAATAACAAGCAGCGAGTGGTCTCCCTCATTTGTGGATGCTAACACCAAATCCCCAGATGAAAGTCAAGCTGAATAACATTATTGTTATATTTCTGTTTATCTGAAAGCAACTATGTTGTTATAATGTAAATCTCTTAACAGGCTCTAGAATTAATCCACCACTTGTGTTCAGACTCTGTAATTACTGTATGTGAGTGGAAAGTATGTATTCATATCTTAGAGTATTATAAAATTAAAGGAGGAAAATGTGAATTCCTAAACATAAAAAAAGACTGAGAGAAAGATGCAGGACAGTTATAGCAGAATGCATGATCTAGGGTGGGGTGGGGGAAGGGAACAGGGAATACATCTAAACTGAACTGAGAAATGATGTCTGAAAAACACAAAACATCAATAAAAACATTATAAAAATAAATAGACTTAAAGAAAAAAGTCACATGGTCATGTCAATAGATGCAGAAAAGCCCTTTAATGTAATCCAACATGCATTTGTATTAAAAATCCTACAGGGATTGGACTAGAGGGAACATACCTCAACATAATTAAAGCTATATACAAGAAACACAAACAACATCATTCTAAAGGGAGAAAAACTGGAAGCATTCTAATTAAAATCAAGAACCAGACAAGGCTGTCCACTGTCTCCACTCCTTTACAACATAGGACTTGAAACTCTTGCTAGAGCAATAATACAAGAGAAGGAGATTAAAGGAATATTAATTGGGAAAGAAGTAGTCAAAATGTCAGTATTTGCAGATTTGACTTTATAAGACATCCCAAAAATTCCACCAGAAAACTGATATAAATTATCAATACTCTCTGTAAAGTGGCAGGTTCTAATATCAATTTTCAAAATTCAGTAGCCTTTCTATACACCAATAGCAAGCAATTGGAGAAAGAATTCATGGAAATCCATTCATTCACAATAGCATCAAAAAATCAGGAATAAACCTAACCAAAGACATCAAAGATCCCTACTATGAAAATTTTAACAAAAGGATGGCAATAGCTTTCTAATGTGGCCAATGAAGTCCCTAACACCAAGTCCTCATATGTAAGTCAAAGTAAATAACTTGTCAGTAAAGATAATATCAAATTGATTGTTATCATTATAGATACGGCTCAAAGTGTATGCATCTGTTTTTATCAGTTCTAAAATTTATTGTGAAGAACAGTTAAGGGATGAGCTAATTTCAACAAAAGTTATTGTTGTTTATCTCATGGTATATAATGTCTATATTAAAAGTAACTAATGGGATCACAAATGTATAATATCAATAATCATTTCAAAATAAACTCACAGGAAAAAGACTGTTGACAGTGAGGAAACTCTTAGATCAAATGAAGAAAAACCTTGCTGTCTTCCAGGAAACCACTAGAAAGATCAAATAATGACATTTCTCTAGGAATAGGATTTTTGAGAAACTCAAACCCAGTGTGAGTCCCTTCAGAGGAAGGCAGGTGGCTGGTTTTCCCAGGAATTACAGGTTAATGATTTTTCCAAAATAGAGTGGAGTTCAGGAGGCAAGTCACCCACAAAATTCACTATCCTTACTATTTTTCTGAAGTTGCTAGTATCACTCCCAGGGCTACTGTATGTGTGGTTATTATCGAAAGTCTCTGTTTGGAGGTTCTTTTAAATTTTTTTTTTTAATGAAGTAACATAGTCTCAGAAAAAACAAACTGATAAATGGTATCCATCATCTGTGGATGCTAGCACCAAGTACCTAGTAGTAAGGCAAACTGAGCAATATTTTCTTTTACCTGAAAGCAGCTGTACCATTCTAATGTGAATACCTTAATGGGATCTAGAATTAACCTACCACTTACCTTCAGACTTTGTAATTGTGGTATATGGGGGGAGGGTATGTATACATACTTTAGAGTAATATAAAATTAAAAGAGAAAAATGTGAATTCCAAAAATTGTTACCCTCATTTGTGGATGCTAACTCCAAACCCCCAGTTGAAAGGCAAACTGAACAACATTGTTGTTATATTTATTTTTATCTGAAAGCAAATGTGCTGTAGTAATATGAACCTCTTAATGGGCTCTAGAATTGATCTACCATTTATTTTCAGACTCTGTAATTATTTTTTTTTAATTTTTTTTATTAATTTTATTTCTTTCTGTATGTGTATGAATGTACTGTCTGCATGCAAGTTTGTGCACCCGTGTCGTGCAATGCTGCGGAGGTCAGAAGAGGGTGTCGGATTCCCCTGGAACTGGAGTTCTCCTGGAATTGGAGTTTCAGACGGTTCTCGGCCGCCATGTGGGTGCTGGGGATTGAACCCGGGTCCTCTGCAAGAGCGGTAGGCACTCTTAACCGCTAGGTCATCTCTTCAGTGCCAGACTCTGTAATTATTGTATATGGGTGGAAGGTGAATGCTTAAACATATTTTGGAATTAACATACAGTTTATTGTCAGAGGTCATAATTTTGATACATATGTGATGGTTATATAGGCATATTTTGGAGCAATACAAAAGGGAGGGAACAACAACAACAACATAAATACTGGGTCAAAGAACTGATTGATACGGTTAAATTCTGCCCCAATCAACAAGCCTCTGCAGTGAAAAACTTTGGAAAGACTGAGAGAAAAATGCAAAACATGTATGGCAGAAGTCATGAACTGGAGTGGGGTGGGGAGCAGGGGCAGGGAGAGGGGAATGTGTCCAAAGTGGACTGAAAGACAATGTATGAAATACATGAATAATCAATAAAAGTAAGTTAAAAATAATAAAAATATAAAATACTAAAAATAGTTTTTAAAGTATTTTTTTTTGTAATTTTACTTTCTGTTGGTGTGATACAACACTGAGGAAAACCAACTTGTGGATTGTAATCTTACAGGTTACAGTGTGTCATGGGGGCAAAACAAGGCAGGAACTCAAAGCAGGAGCTTGGAGCAGAAGATGCAGAAGAATGCTGCTTATTGTCATACTTCCCTGCTCCCATTCAGCTACCTTACTTACACAGACCAGGCCCACCTGCCCAGGTGTGTTATGGCCTACAGTTTGCTTGGCCCTGTTACATTGAATAGCTATCCAGAAAATCCCCACAGACATGCCCACATGTGGATCTGATGGAGGAAATTCCTCAGTTGAGGGTCTCCCTTTCAGGTGTGTCTATGTATGTGTCAAGTTGACAGTTGAAGATAAGGATGATGTGGTGGCAGTGAAGGATAGTTTAAGGGAGGTCTGTCTTGAAAGAAGTTCAGTCCAAGAAACAACTACAATTCGGACTAAATAATGATAGTGACCATAACAGGTGTAAAGATATGAGGGGGAAGGTAGATGCTCTATAGAGATATAAACCACCATTATATAAACCATGTTTTAATGACTAAAGGAAAATGTCATGTTTGCTTGAAGCTAGACCAATAGTGGTACCATTCCAAGAGTAGGGATCCAGAAAGAAGGGTGACTAGGGGCATCACAAGGAACTATGAGTCTGGTGGGAACAAGACCTATGAGAATCTTTTGCTGGATGTTCTGCTTTCTGGCAAGCCTTGCAATCTGAACCTACTAGACACATGATTGCAATAGGATTGATTAAGTGGCATTCTGGAGACATGGTGGGTGACATATTGAAAGTCACGCTTGATAATCAGTACAGAGGAGTCTTTAGCAGCTCCAGAGAAGGGAGATCAGTAAAATAGCAAAAACATCAAAAACACCATGTATTATGTGACAGAGATTTTCAGAAACTCATAAAATTCTTCCTCTGGGCAACTTCAGAAATGTGTGTAATAGGAGACAGATCTTGCTGGAATCTTGCCACAATAACAAGGTGGGGTGAAGGCTAAGACAACAGTCATAGTTACTGTGAATATAACCTCTTGATAAACTTCATGTTAATGCTGACTTAAGAAAAAAACAAACAACCTATACATATATTGGCTGAGGCCATTTGGGCTGTAACACCTTGGCAGAGATTACCATTCAGTTTAGCACTTTCATCTTTAGAACAGGAAACCAAGGCTGCAAACATCATCACCCAATAATATATGTATTAGGATAGAACAATTGAAAAACAATAAGCAAATGTATGAGGCTAAGGGAAGAAATCTAACTGGTCCCAGCTAGATTTGTACACCCTTAGGTCTGTTGCATATATCCTGTGTTGATTCTCAGAAAGGGTAGAGAGAAGGGGTGGAGTAAGAGATTTTTCACGGTACATGGGAGATGGGGCATGGTGGTGCCTTGTTCTGTTGAAGGGAGGACAGCTGGGCAGTGGGAGAGGCTGGGGTAATGGAGTCATGACTAAGGTGTGCTGATGGCATAAGAGGTGGGGGTCCTTACAGACACAACCCCAGCTGTGTTTGAAATAGGAAAAGCAGAGTTCATAAGCAAGTAGCCTTGAGAGTCCTCTAGATTCTTCTAGATTCACCTGAGCATGTTCTTCAGTTCACAGGTCATGCTGGCATCGACCCTTTTAAGATTTCAGCTGATTTTTACAGCTCTTTTAGCTAAGTCCTCTATGAAAACTAGACTCGGGTTTTTCTATCTTGGTGCAGGAAGAGAAAGAAATGAAGGCAAGGGATTGTTGTGAGGAAGGAGAAGGGGAAGCTAAACTGTCAATGGCCCAGTGTGGAAAAAAACCACAAAACATGTGGTTAATGCATCAGCAGAACACGGCTCCTTAGAAATCTCCTCTCCCATTCTCTGACATGCAGAGACATGGGCCACATGGACTTTGAAGCACATCACCTGGAACCAGTGTGCAGGTCCTTCAGCACCAGGACTTCTCACACTAGGTACAGTGCATTCTACAATGTCCTCCAGGAGCTGACCCTCCTGGAGTCAACTTCTATACACTAGGAGCATCACAACAAAATGCCTCCAGGAAATGAGAAATGCACCTTGCTGACCGACCAAACCACTCCCATTTGAGACCTCGTATTGAGGAGGCAGGGACACCAGGTAGTCAGCATTCTAACACTAGAGAGAGTATAAGCTCAATTCTTGATGGACAGCTCAGAGTAAGACCCTTGTAAGAATGGGGTGTTATCTTCTAGGATGCAGTAGACACACCCAAACAGTAATGTAGTTGTGCTGTGCCCCCAGCAGGAAGAACACCTTGAGAAACAAGAAGCAGCAGAGACCTGCACACTTCCCATCATTCCCAATTACCTGCTGGAGGAAGTTGTGCTTCCTGTCCCTGGGCTCTATGGGCTGGACATCAACACAGATGTCCATGATGGGAAATAGTCACCTTGACATGATCTAGATTCACCTAGGTGACAAACCTCAAATGTCTGTGAAGAAGGTTCTCAACTGGATTAGTTGAGGTGGGAAGACCTACGCTAAATATACACAGCATCATATCATAAGCTGAGGCGTAAGACTGAATAAAAAGGAGACAGTGAGCTGAACACCACTATGGAACTCTGTATGCTCCTAACTGCAGGAAAGAGGTGAATAGCTGTACATACTCCGGCCAGAGGCCCACCCTGACATGAAGGGATACAACCTCAGACCGTTAGCCAACAACAACGCTTCCTTCCTTCCTTCCTTCCTTCCTTCCTTCCTTCCTTCCTTCCTTCCTTCCTTCCTTCCTTCCTTCCTTCCTTCCTTCCTTCCTTCCTTCCTTCCTTCCCTCCTTCCCTCCTTCCCTCCTTCCCTCCTTCCCTCCTTCCTTCCTTCCCTCCTTCCTTCTTCCCTCCTTCTTTCTCTCCTCCCCTTCCTTCCCTCCTTCCTTCCTTCCTTCCTTCCTTCCTTCCTTCTTTTTTTGTTCTTGTCAAGTATTTGATCACTGAAGAGAGAAAAAGGACTAACACAGCCCACTGAACTAGGAGCTGCAGTTACCAGCTATGTACTTTTGACTCCTTGTCCTCAGAAACCAGCGGGCATGAAGAGAAATCTCATTATGGTGGGGTTGGCTGGCCCTGACCAATGAGAGGAAACTGAATAATGCAGACCTCCACCTGGGCAAGCAGAAGGGGAGGAGCATGGAGAATGGAGAGTGGAAGAAGGGCATGAGCAGAGCCACCTGCAGTCAAAGTTCAACTGCAGGGGCAAAGGAAACCCTTCTGCTTTCAGTTTTCCCCCAGGATCATCAAAACCCTAGAACGAGCTATCCCCAGACATGTATTGGACGGTGAATCTTCATGGAGCAGGCCAGCTAGCAATGGCAGCCTTGACAGGTCCTCAAACAGAAACCTGCCTCTGATCCCAGGGAATGCAGGTGGCTGCAGCCTCCAGAGGCAACACTTTCAGCCTCACCTCAGGTTCAAGGTGATATGCTCTTCCCAGGAAGTTCAGAGCCTAGTGCTGAGCACAGCAGAGACTAGAGTGTCTCCTGGGCAGGACTCGGTTACTGGCCAGTCTCCACCCTGGAGCTCCTTGTTGAGCTGTCATGGCCTTCCTCAGCTCTCCCGCCCTTCTATTTTCCCTTCATGGGAGCACAGACCCATAGTTCAAGGCTTTCCCTGCCACTCTGTTTCCCCCCTCACCTGTTCTCTACAGGCATTCTCCCTTGTAACTCTCCTATCTATCTCTGCTTGTGCTTCTCAGAGCTCCTGATAGAGCAGTATTATTGTCCCACTCAGAAGAGGACTTAAATACTGCAACATGTATTAGACCTTATCTCTAAAAAGAAGAAGCCACATCTCTATGGCGTGCACCCCACCCCACCTTGTCCAGGTCCCACCATCAGCCACGGGCAGCACATTAGGATGTGTTCCTGCCCTCAAACAGAAGGGAAGCTCAAGAGAGGCACAACTCTCCTCCAGACTAGAATCCTCTCCTATTCTTGGTGGTGAGATTGCTTGCATTCATTTGCCCTTGAAAAGTCCAGACTAGAAGAATTCTGAGCTGGCAGAGGCCTGTCATCCACGTGACTGTCACCCACTCGAATGACCCCCAGGCATCACAGGTGGAAAACCTCACCCTGGTCAAGGTATCTAAACATCTCAGTCACCTCTTCATATGGGTAGTCTTTTTATAAACCAGAAAAAATGACATCAGGAGAGTGTGAAGCCATGATCAATTTCATCTTTATTATTTGATTCAACCCAAAATAATTCATACATATTTTCTAAAACGTACTGTGTTAAGAAGTATGTGGTGTTCAAAGGCAGTAGGGTCACTTCATAGCCCCTTGGCCAAGATCAAGTCTAGTATCACAAGCATTAATGGTGGCAGCCCATTCTCTTAAAATATGTTAATCTTGAAGATAACTAGTACTATAAGGAGTAAAATATAGGTGACACAGATAATGTAGAGGTGGCTATATAAATGACATAGATCCTACCCTCAAAACACATAAAGTAGATGACATTACAAATATGTGACTTCCTTCCCACCTCAAGCAACTTCCAGTAGATCTGCTAAGCCGTGCACAGGATACCACCATCTTGAGCCCAATAAGCAAGTTTCACATGCCCTTGAGGCTGGGGCAAAAGCCAGATGGGGGATGGAGTGTTGAGGCTCCTGTCCATTTTCTGATAGATCCCTCTCTGTTATGCACCTGGATCCTCTGGTCCTCAAGGCACTGTCTGAGCCTTGGTCACAGCGTTAGTCCTAACCCTATCCTACCTACACTGGTGAAGGTATTCTTGAGTCATGATTTTGAGCCTTAATATAATCTTTTTTTTAATTTAATTTTATTTATTTTTGTATGTGTATGAATGTACTGTCTGCATGTAGGTTTGTGCACCCGTGTCGTGCAATGCCGCAGAGGTCAGAAGAGGATCTCGGATTCCCCTGGAACTGGAGTTCTCCTGGAATTGGAGTTTTAGACGGTTCTTGGCCGCCATGTGGGTGCTGGGGATCGAACCCAGGTCCTCTGCAAGAGCGACGGTGCTCTTAACCGCTAGGCTATCTCTCCAGCCCCCCTTAATATAATCTTGATAGTCACATTCCTGTACCTGGTTCTCTTTCTCCTATACAGATCCCTACTAAATGCCCAGCCTGACAATTATTTACTGAAATATCCACAGCCAATCTGGGTTGATGCATTTGCCTTTGACCTTCAGAGCCAGAGCTGTGGAGCTTCTGTGAGGGAGACCAGCCCTGCCATGTCCCCCACCTTGGTCTCTGATATCAGGTGTTCCTATCTTGAAGAGATGTCACCATTTTTTTTTTTTTTTTTGTCTTTTCGAGACAGGGTCTCCCTGTAGCCCCAGCTGTCCTGGAACTCTGTAGACCAGGCTGGCCTTAGACTCACAAAGATCCACCTGCCTCTGCCTCCCAAGTGCTAGGATTAAAGGCGTGCTCCACCATGCCCGGCTTGAGATGTCACCATTTCAACTCCCTGCTTCAATTTATCTTTTACATACTCAGAGATCTGACTTATTCTCCTGGAAGAGGTCTTCTCACATTTATCATGGCTTTTTCTCAGATCATTGGCTAAGCTCAAAAGATATTTCACATCATTTTCCTGGTCTTGACCAGGTTCTTTGTTATTAAAAGCACAGGCTCTCTTTTGACACTTTTTAAGTATACTGTCAAGGGTTTTGTTATTTGTGTTTTTAATGTAATCTTTAAGGTTTCCACCCCCAAGATCTTCCTTCCGTGTAAAAAGCACAATTGTAGATGTCATAATTTCCCCTTTGGGAGGAAAAAGGGTCTCCAGCTGCTTCACTACCATTTCCTCTTGTTCAGTGACCCGTCCCAGCTGAATTACCAAGACAAAGATCTTCATTCCTTCCACACAGAGGGACAAACAGCGGTTGACCTCTTCCTGAAGCCAGGAAGAATGATTTTGAACCCCAGGCATCTGGATGAAGCATGGAGTATCCACAACCACAATATCTTGCCAGTCCACTGTCCTCCTGCCACTCTGGCATGTCTGAGTGACCGGCTGGGCTCGGAGTTGAGAGACGAAGGCGGGCCTCCCCAGGATGGTGTTCCCAGTCGCACTCTTCCCAGTCCCACTCCTCCCCACGAGGATGATGTTCAGTGGTTCTGTGCAGAGAAAATTGGGAAAGACTCATGACTGTGGGCTGATATGGAATTCATCCTTCTAAGGTGTTCCTAGCACTCATTAAGGTCAGACAGCATCAAGCCCCCCCCCCAAGCAGGGCCTTCCCACACATGATATTGGCGTGCCCTAGCTTACATAGTCTGTGAACTCAACAGTGGGACTCATGCATGAACATGCCCATCCATGAACATGGTGCTGTTTCTGTCTCTGAATCCACTGTGGTCATTCTCCAGGCCTCTTCTTATCCCCTGGCACCGATGAGCACCATTGACTTTATTTTGGCCTCCCTGCACTGGATCTAGTCCACAGATTTCATTTCTGTCTTCCGTTCTTACTGTCACAAAGTCTCCGATTTACCAACTACTGATAAACAAAGCTAAAAGTCTTTGTGGTCTTTGAAAAACTAGTCTATATATTTGGCTTTTCATGAAAAACTATCATACATACATCAATTGATTTCCACTTCCATTTTTGTCTCACGTTAAAATTCAGTAAAAGGAAGATGACCTGCATTGTCTCACTGATGAGCCAACAGAACTTCGTGATTAGTAAGGACACCTAATGACACTGCTCAGTGTGCTGTCAGTGATACAGAAGTTGTTTCCCTGTCAATGGAATTTGCAAGCGCATAGGATTCTGACTATTTACATTCTTTGGGGGTTTTCCATGCCTCTGTTGCCTCTCAGTGTCATTCATTATGGATTCCATGTTGTAATAAATATCTATCACAAAGTAGAGAGAGAAGAACGTCTACCTTGCTCTTCCCTCTGGGAACAATTATGAGCTGCTTTTCATGAATCCACCATCTCACCATTATGCTTATAGGATGAAAACCAAGTCAACCCTCTGAACCCCTACACTTGCCATGTATCTGGGTCCCTGTTTCTGTACCTGCCCAGGACCTGGTTGGCCAGGCTCCCTGAGATCTGGTCCACTCTTTCTGCAGTTCTGACACATGAAGCCCTGTTTCCATCAAGACCACTCTCATCTCATCCCAAGAGGAGTGCTCAGGCAGTCCTGCTGCTTTTCTTGAAGCTGCCAGCGCACTCTCCAGGATGTCTCTCCACTTTCTCTCAAGCAATTTAAACCCTCCTTGTTCTCCAAAAACTAGTTTCAAATGAGTTTCTCCAGACTCTCTTTCCCAACCTTCCCATCCACCTTTCCTTTAGGATCTCTCTGAATCCTGGTCCTCCATGGGGAATGTGAAAAAGAAGCAAATAGTATCACCCCTTGGGGTTTACTGCTCTTACTCGGTGTGGACATCTGAATCAGAAGAGAAGAGATGAGTATGAGTTTGGAAAGAGCTCAGCTGAGGGCAAAAGAGCAGGGAACCCTGAGAACATGTGCAATCCTTGCCCAGAAGGCTAGAGCATGAATCTGGCCCAGTAACTCGGTCTGCGGCTACATGGCACCTTCTACCAGGAGCCCTGGGGCTCCCTCTTCTTGCCCTGGCTCCTGTTAGCTCACACTCATAGCATATTTAGCACACTAAGTATGACTGCTGCTACTTACACTTTCTTTGTGTGCACGAGTGTGTACAGATACAGGTATGCATGTGTGCATGTGTATGTAGAAGCCAGAGATACCCTCAGCTCTTATTCCCCAACCTCAATCTGCCTTATTTTTGGAGACTGTTTCTCACTAGCCTGGAACTTGCCAAGAGGCCAAGACCGGCTGCCCTTCAAGTCCCACAGACCCACCTGTGTCTGTTTCTCCTTCTCTGGGAGTGTAAGCATGTGGCACCACACTTGACTTTTTTTTAACATGGGTTCCAAAGAGCAACTTTGCTCCTTATGCTTGCAAAGCAAACACTTTATAAATTCAGCCTTCTCAGCCCTATTTACACTTTGTTTTTAGATGTTTCCCACCTCCCAAACAGTAAAGAATAAAGAACCTACAGCAAGGTCAAGCTTAAGAGAACAGTACATTCCATCACTGATCCTCAGCTGTGCCAGTGTTGCAGCTCAGGGCTGGGCCTCAGCAAGGGTGCACAGCCGCAGTGGTGGAAGGAGGTGGCCAGTAGGCGCCAGTATTCAAACAGTTGGAAAGTGAGCAGCGCTGTTCTGGGACAGTCCTTGAATCCCTAGGGGGTGCAGACTCCTAGCAGAAGCACATCCCTGGGGGTCAGGCTTTGAGAGTTCAAGGCCACATCCTGTTTCCAGTTCTCTTTCTGCTTCTGTGCCTGCTGGAAGATGTGAGTGCTCAGCTTTCTGCTTCAACCACTTCCGCCATGCCTAAACTCCCTGATGGGCTCTTCTCCTTCTTGGAACCAAACCCAATGAACTTTCCCCTCTATAAGTGGCCTCGGTCATAGTGCTTTATCACAGCATCAGAAAATTACTGACTACATCTGTGGAGAAAATAATTCTGGGAGATCTCCTGAGACCAGCTGAAGCTCAGGTAGCAGGCAAGAGGCACCCCCCACCCCTCCACCCCCCGCCCCCCCGGGTCCCCCACCCCCCAGGTCCCCCACCCCCCCACCCCTCCACCCCCCACCCCCACCCCCCACCCCCCAACCCCCCCACTCCCCTGCCAACTGGGATTACAAAGGCACTGAGGAGGCAAGCCAAAGCAAGCCTTCAACACAGGGAAGAGGCATTTAGGATTCACACTGGAATACACGGCAAGAAGAAGCCCATATGCCAGGAACACGAAAGAGAGACAACACAGGAAAGGGGCAAGATAATCCCACCAAGCTCTACCAACCCTATGGAAGATTCCTACAGTGGGATCCCTCTGGGGATGCCCCAGGACACAGATATCAGAAACAAAATTGGGAACATATGTAAAGAACTACCAGATATTATAAAGAGCAAATCAAAGAATTAAGAAAAGAGAATGAAGCAGAACTCAAGAAGAGCTAGAGGGAGAGAATGAACAACTCAGGAAGGAAGTAGAACCCATGAAAAGATCCCTGCTGAAAAAGATAAGGAAACCAACAGGGAAGCAAAGAGCTACAAGAAGAGATTGAGAGCTCCAAAAAGAAGTAGAAATACTAAAGAAATCAGAAGGGAAATAAAAAAAAAGGAACAAGGAAATCTAAACACTCATCCAATCAAGAGGAGGAAACCGGAGAAAGCCTCAGAAGCAGAATGGAGGAGAGCAGAACAACTATCAGACTGGAAGATAACACAGAACAACTAAAAACCTCAAGGAAAGATTATGAAAAATTTAAAAAAATACACAAGTGGAACAACCGAGAAATATGGGACATATGGAAAGATCAACCTCCACATCATAGAATAGAGGAAGGAGAAGAATCCCAGAGAAAGGTATTGATCCGATCTTCAACAGAATAATAACAAAAACTTCCCCAATGAAAAAAGACAAACCAATACCAATACCAGAAGCAACAAGAACTCCAAACGGACAAGATCAGAAAAGAAATTCGCCATGCCACATCATAGTTAAAATCTCGACACCCAAAACAAAGACAAAATCTTTAAAGCCACAGGAGAAAAAAGAACAGAGTGACCTATAAGGGGAAAACCTATCAGATTACCACTGATTCTCAAAGCTAAAAAACTATGAAAGCAAAGAGAACGGGGAGCAAAAGCATTCCCAGTTTTTTAAAAGGACAATAGATGCCAGCAAAATGTCAATATAGTTGAAGAGAGAGAGAAAAACCTCCATTGCAATAAACAAGATGAAAGAATCCATGTCCAGAAAAACCAACCCTTCAGAGAATACTTGAAGCAATTCAAAGGACAGAAGAGAGGAGCAACTCATCTCCAGCACCTAGAAAGAGAATCAATAAAGCATAAACTGCAGAAGTAAAACCTAAACCCAAACCACAAATGGATAATAAGGCAAAAGGAGCAACACAAACCTATCAGTCATAACCTTAATATTAAGGAAAAAAATTTCCCAATCAAAAGACATAGACTGGGAGATTGGATTAGGAACAGAATCCATCGATATGGTTCTGTCTACAAGACAACATTCTACCTTCAAGGTACGGCACCCCTTAAGTGAAAAAGATGGAAAATATTCCAAGCAATGGTACAAAAGAAGCAGGCTGTTGCTACTTAATATGAGAAGAAATAGACCTTCAAAGTCAATAGAAATCAAAGGAGACAAGAGGCCATTACTTTTCATCAACGGAACAATCTCCACCACGAGAGATTTTCACAATTATGAATATAGTATGCCCAAACTTTGGTACACCAAACTTTATAAAGACAATTCTCCAGGACCCAAGTCACACACTAACCTCAAATACATTCATTAGGGGCATTAAATACCCACTGGAGTCTTTGGATGGTCACAGGACAAAGATACAGAGAGATCTGACTGATGATTGATACCCCAAATGGAACTTCATAGACCTCTACCGTAAATTCCACCTCTAATATCAGAGAATACAACTTTCTCTCAGCACCCCAGGGAACATTCTCCACAAAATGACCACATACTGGGACATCAGACAAGAAACCTTCCCAAAATCAAAAGACTGAAATTAATTTCATGCATTCTTCAGACCACAATGTCAATAAAGCTCAACCATCACCACGCAGGATACAGCCCTTTGCCTACAAAAGCACATGAAGACTAAAACAAACACTGTCCATGAATAATGAATGGGTCAAGGAACAGATAAATCGAAAGAAATAATAAAGCACCTGGAACTGAATGAGAATGACACTATACAAACACAACAAAACCTATGGGATACTTAAAAGCAATCTAGAGGGAGTTTATAGCCTGGAGTGCCATACAGTTAGGAAAAAACAAAAGAGCACAAGAAGTGATCTAACACTACAGCAAAGCACTTGAGTGGTAACAAAAAGAATGAACCCTAAACCCATAGACAGGAAGAAATAACAAAAATCAGAGCAGAAATCAATGAAATAGAAACAAAGAAAACAATACAAAAAATCAATGAAGCCAAAAGTTGGTTCTTTGAAAGAATAAACAAGATAGACAGACCTCTAGCCCAGTTAACAAAAAGAAAGAAGGAACAACTCCAAATCAATACAATCTGTGATGAAAAGGGAAATATCACAACGGACAAGGAAAAGATCAAGAAAATTATATGGGAATATTACAAGAACCTATATTCTACCAAGTTTGAAAATCTAGAAGAAATGGATGAATATCTGAAATCCTGGGAATCACCAAAGCTTGGCCAAGAGGAGACCAGCAGCTTAAACAGACCCATAACATATGAAGAAATAGAGGATGTAGTAAGAAGCCTCCCAACTAAAAAAAGCCCAGGCCCAGACGGTTTCACAGCAGAATTCTATAAAACATTTCAAAAAGACCTACAACCATTATTTCTGAAACTGTTTAGAAGTATACAATCAGAGGGAATTCTCCCAAATTCCTTCTATGAAGCCAACATCACTCTATTACCAAAACCAGGCAAAGATCCAACTAAAAAGGAGAATTATAGACCCATCTCCCTCATGAACACAGATGCCAAAATTCTAAACAGAATACTGGCAAATCGCATACAGACCCACATCAAGAAGATCATCCATCATGACCAAGTTGGATTCATACCAGAGATGCAGGGATGGTTCAACATACGAAAATCAATAAACATCATCAAACACATAAATGAAATGAAAGACAAAAACCACACCATCATCTCAATTGATGCTGAAAAAGCCTTTGACAAAATCCAGCATCCCTTCATGCTTAAAGTCCTTGAAGGAATTGGATTGGAGGGATCATTCCTCAATGTAATCAAAGCCATATACAGTGTGGTGGCTTGAATGAGTGTCCCCCATAGGGTGTACGTATTCAGACATTTGTCTCCAGTTGGTGGCACTGTTTTTGGAGGTCTTAGAAGCTGTGGCTGTGCTAGAGTAAGTACGTTGTTGGGGGCAGGCTTAGTGAGTTTTAACAAGCCTCGTGGTCCACAGCCGCCCTCTCTCTGCTTCCTGTTCTCTTGCGAGATATGACCCTCGGCTTGCTGCTCCAGTCTCCAGCCACCATGCCTCCCGCCACAATGGACTTTAATTCCCTGGAACCGTCAATCGTAAGCTCAAATAAACTCTTCCTTTTATAAGTTCCTTGGTCATGGTGTTTTATTACAGCAACAGAAAAGTGACTAATACAGTAATTTGGTACCAGAGAGTGGGCTGTTGGCTGTGAAGAACCTGACCATGTGGATGTTTGGAGAAATGTGGAAGACTTTGGAACTTTGGGCTAGAAAGGCTGTTGACTACTGTAAGCAGAGCTTAAAGGGCCATTCTAGTGGAGGCCTGGAAGAAAGCATGGCTGCAAAAGATGTGGTTCCAGGGGAAAATAAAGAGTCTGGCAGCAGTTTTCCCGCATCCCAAATGCTTGCCTGATGCTAAGTTGAAAGGCAATGGACCGATGTCTTTGGCAGAGGATATTTCAAGACAGCCTAATGTAGAAATGGTGGCATGGCTTTTAATGGTGAATATTATACAGATCTACAGTGAAAAAGAGCAGATGGGGCAGAAGGAAATGCAGAATGTACAGTTTGGATCTGAAAAGTACACTAGGAGGATTAAAGGTGGGGCCAAGGCTTGTGAAGGAGAGGCTCCCTTTCATAAGGAGACTAAGGTGATTAAGGAGAGGCCTGGAGATTTACAAGCAAACAAAAGAATCAGTACCTTCAGGGCAAGACCACACCCAGCTAATCCTCCAACAAGTCCAGGGCAGAGAAAAATTGCAAATGTGGTTAAAGTAGGAGAGATTCCATCTTGAACTTGCAGCCAGATTCAGCAATTTCATTCACGTGGTGCTGGCTTTAGAAGCATGAAGTTTGCAAGAGTAAAGGGGTCATCAGTTCTTCCTCCACAGTTTCAGAGAGCTGCCAAGGTCAGGCAGAGCGTAGCAGGGGTGTCCCTGCATAAAGTAGGCCCTGATGGGCCATTGCGTGAAGCTGTGAGGGTGAAGCCTGGTTGGCAGCGGAGACCCCAAGAAGACATTTGAGATGGCAGACCTGTGAGATATTTGCCAAGGAGAGCTGCATACAGGGAGTGGTACCAGCCTAAGAAAGAGATGTATGTTGCAAGCAAAACTGGAAGAGCTGAGCCGTCTAAGCCCTTTGGAAGTCAAGTCCCAGAGGTTGCATGTGGAGCTACTGGACTTGGTGTTTGCCCTGCAGGTTTTTGGTCTTGTTTTGGTCCAGTATTTCCTCACTATGCCTCTATTCCTCCCTTTTGGAATGGGAATGTGTATTCAGTTCCACTGTATATTGGGAGTATGTAATTTGTCTTTTGATTTTACAGGAGCTTAC
>VZQC01004519.1:200549-282714 GCA_009823505.1 Rhizomys pruinosus
AAAGACCTCAACGTGAAACCCCAAACTCTGAAGGTGATAGAAGAAAAAGTTGGCAGCAGACTACAAGACATAGGCGTAGGAAAAGACTTCCTAAATCAGACAGCAGCTGCACAAGAATTAAGGTCGACAATTGACAAATGGGACCTCATCAAACTCAAAAGCTTCTGTACATCAAAAGAAACAATCAAGGAAGTGAAGAGAAATCCCACAGAGTGGGAGGAAACCTTCACTGCAGAAACATCTGACAAAGCATTGATTTCCAGAATATATAAACTACTCAAAAAACAAAGAAAAAAGAAAACAAATGACCCACTCAATAGATGGAGCAAAGAACTGAACAGAGACTTCACAAGTGAGGAATTATAGCTGGCTGAGAAACACCTTAAGAAGTGTTCAACATCACTAATCATTAAGGAAATGCAAATCAAAACCACTTTAAGATACCATCTTACTCCAATAAGACTGGCTAGGATCAAGAAAACAAATGATACCAAGTGCTGGAGAGGTTGTGGGGAAAGGGGAACACTCATCCACTGCTGGTGGGAATGTAAACTCGTGCAGCCACTATGGAAAGCAGTGTGGAGAACCCTTGGAAGACTTGGAATGAACTGCCACCTGACCCAGCCATACTACTCTTAGGCATGTACCCTCAAGACTCACCCCACCGCAGATATACATGCATGGCCATGTTTATTTCAGCTCTCTTCACCATGGTATCCCACATCTGTGGATGCTAGTGCCAATTACCTAGTTGTAAGTATTTCCTGTGCATGGCCACTTGAGTTTTTGTCCAAAGCAGTTGGGAGTGATGCATATTGGAAACAACAACATCAACAACAACAGAAAGGACTGCCTCAAAGAACTGACTGAAACAGTGAACTTCTGCTCAAAACAGTCAACTTCCACATGGAGAATATTGAGAAATACTGAGAAAGAGATGAAAAGCATGTTTGGCAGAATGCATGAGCTCTGGTGGGGTTGGGGGATGGAGGGGACATGGTTCTAGATTTGATAAAAAATATATATAAATAAATAAATAAATAAAAAAATAGAGTTCTGGGGAAGGTCTATGTCCTCCCTTGACATCCTTGGCATCCAGGTTGAAGAAATGGCTTAAGTAAGTGTTGTGAGGGAAGTGAGCCAATTCTGGAAGGGTTCTTGGAACAGTCAAAACCCTAGGATAATTTGAAAAAGAAAAGAGACTATAGCATGTACCTGGTAGTTGATTGGTCGGGTGGTTGGTTGGTTTTGAGACAGGGTCTCATGTAGCCCAGGCTGGCCTTAAAATCACTATATAGTCAAAGATGAACTTCAACTTCTGATCCTCCTATCTCTTCTTCCTTTATGCTGGGATTACAGGCATGCAGCACCATGCCCTGCTCATGAACTGCCCTGTTGAGCCCAGTGCATGGTAGGCAAGTGCTCTACCAACCAAACTGTAGCTTCCCTTGGGCCTGTTCCCATCTTCTCTATGCCCTTCAGAATATAATAGCTCTAGTATATTTCTTATATTTCAAGCACTCTACAGACGACTGTTTTCTACACATAGCTGTACCTTTCTCTCTGAGGACGCAAGGCTTGGCGTTATTGCACTGCACCATGCTCTCGATCTTCATCAGGAGCTCCTCTACCTGGCTCTGCTCTTTCTCCTGGTAGTTGAAGGCAGTGTACCTGTGTCCATATTTCTTGATGAGATCTGAGTTATTATTCTCTATTAATGTATCTACATCCTGATCTGCAAAATCTTCTATTCTGGTAAAGAGAATAATAGTATAATTAGTGAATTTTTTCCCAAAACTACTTTGGACAATGTCGAATATCTGACTGTGGCTCTCCATTGAAGAGCTCAGTGGCGTCACCAGCAGGAAGGCATGGGGTCCTGGACATGTGAACTCCTTAAGCTTAGACTCAAGATCTGTCCACAATGAGACATCTGGAGAATCAAGGATTGAAACTTTCTTCCCATTCCAGATCCTGCTGTCAGATGCAAAGTCCTGGGTCACCACCTGCTCACTGAAATCAGTCTTAAAGGCTCGCTTCCCCAGAATTTTGTTTCCTGCAGCACTTTTCCCAACACCACGCTTCCCGATCAGGAGGACTCTCAGTTCTGTCATCTCCGTGTCTTTCTCAGTTCCTGATGTCTGAATCTGTCTCTTCTTCAGGCCTGTGTGGCAAAATAAATTAACAATAAAATAGATTCAGAGTCATCTCTTTCAGTTTAATACAGATATGAAAAGATTTTTTTTTCCCAATGAGGTCTCATTCCACTGACTCAGCAAGAGTCTAGTCCCAGGCAGGAGCTAGCCATCCAGGTAGATGCCACAGAGGGGCAATGTGTGAGCTAGGAAATGTACAGAAGTCTGAGGTTTCCAGATCAAACATGCTGAATTGGCCCTTCATTGGTCTTTGTCCTTCAAAGCTAAGTACTGGAGCATGAGGCCCATGGGCTAAGGTGGGAGAGAAGAAAATCTGATTCTGAACATCCCTGAATCATACACTGACACAATAAAATACTACTCAGTTTTTTAAAATGATGTTCACCATCGATGGAACTCAAAAGCATGCTGAGTGGAAGAAGCAGACACAAAACCTATCTGAGGTATGACCCTAGCACCCCAAATTCAGAATAAGAAAAATGAATCTTTATCCACAGGAGTCTGGGGAATGGCTGTCTATGAGAGGAAGCTAAAAGAACTCTTGTTCTTTGTGGAGAGAGGAGCATAAACATTTCTGGATTAATTTTTTAGTTAGCCAGAGCTCCCCACAAGCTGTTCCTCAGACCATACAAGAAGGTGCAATACAGTTTCCTTATAAATTATCACAACGCCAGTCAGAATCAATGGCTTGTGTTAGATGCATCAATGATACAAATGACAAGAAAGGCTGGTGTGGATGTGGGGAAGGGAACACTTATACATTCTTGGTAGGGGTGTAAACTGGTGCAGCCAGCTTAGACAGCAATAATCTGGAGGTTTCTCAGAAAAAAATATCAATCATAATACAGAGATATCTGCATGCCAGTGTTCACTGATGGTCTATTCACAATAGCTAGGAAATGGATGCAATCTAGGTGATCATCAACTGATTAATGGGTAATGAAAATGTAGTGCATCTACATAATATTCAGCTATAAACAAAAATGAAAGTTAAAGGTAACTAGGTAAAAGAATAAAAAATTATACTGAGCATGGTAGCCCAGGCCACGAATGGCAGGTGCCCCATATTGTCTTTTGAATGTGGCTACTAGTTTCCACCCTTTAGTTGTATTTATTTAACCCGCAGTACCTGTGGAGGACAGGGAACTAGAAAGGGGGCATGGGGTAGGTTTCCTGAAGGGAAGGAGGGATAGTAGAACATGGGTTAAAGGGAATTACATAGTAGGAATATTGGGGGTAGAAAGGGTTAAGCAGAGAGCAGGTGGGGGGAGGACTGGGGAGACAAGTGGGTAGTGGGAGGACCAAGGGTTATGAAAAGCACAATGAAACCTGCTATCTTGTAACCCAAATAAAAAATGAGTATCATATTATTTCATTTGTCATTTCTTTCAAATATGGTTCTTTCAGTATAGGAGGCTTCATACAGTACACTGCTAGAAGAATGTGTGGAGAAAAGAGAAAACAGCCACTAAGGATGCTGACTTCCTCTAGCTGGTCATCCAGTGTAACATTATGGTAGATGCCAGGATTCAAGATCACGAGCACCCACAACATGTCTGACACAGACAAAAACAAGTTTCCAAAGCATCCCTCTACTAACTGAAAGGACAGCTTTGGCCTCCTTTCGCCCTCACCATCTCAGGTACAAGAACTTACAGCACACGGCCATAGAATTATCCCACTTCCTCTCAGTACCCATTCCAAAGCAAAGCCAGCTCCTTTGGAAGCACCTAACACACTGGAGTTACAGATAGCCACCATGGTGGTGCTGGGAATCTAACACAGGTCCTCTGCAAGAGTAGCCAGTGTTCTTAATCACTGAGCCATCTCTCCATCCCTTGGCTTGTTTAGTTTTGTGGAACATACCATTAATGGTGATCAGTACAAGGTTTGATTCATAAAAAAATTTTCACTTCACTTAGGATGTGAAATGCATTAAAAGAATGCAGACATGGGCATAAATGTTTAAGAAGTGAAGAGAAAACCCACAGAGTGGGAGGAAACCTTCACAGCTGATACATCTGACAGAGCATTAGCTTCCATAATATATAAATTACTCAAAAAAAGAACTAAGAAAACAAATGACTCACTCAAAAGATGGAGTAAAGAGCTGAACAGAGACTTCACAAGTGAGGAAATAGAGATGGCTGAGAAACATCTTAAGTGTTCAACATCACTAATAATTAAGGAAATGTAAATTAAAACCACTTTAAGATATCATCTCACTCTCATAAGACTGGCTAGGATCAAGAAAACAAATGATACCAAATGCTGGAGAGGTTATGGGGAAAGGGGAGCACTCATCTACTGCTGGTGGGAATGTAAACTCATACAACCACTATGGAAAACACTTAAATGTTTTTGAACCCTCAAATGTTATGTTGAACCCTTTAAAGACTCAAAATGAGCTTACCACCTGACCCAGTCATACCACTCCTGAGTATACACCCACAGGACTCATCTTACTGCAGAGATACATGCACAGGCAAGTTTATTGCAGCTCTTGTCACAATAGCAAAGACCTGGAACCAACCCAAGTGCCCCTCAACAAATAAGTGGATAGAGAAAATGTGGTACATCTACACAATGGAGTTCTGTGCAGCAGTGAAGAAAGATATCATGAAATCTGCAGGTAAATGGATGGAACTAGAAGATATTATGTTAAGTGAAGTAACAGTCCCAGAAAAACAAAGGATGAATGGTATCGCTTATTTGTGGATGCTAGCAGCACCAAGTACCTAGTTATAAGGGAAACTGAGCAACACTAATGTTATATTCCTCGTGATCTGAAAACAACTGTGCTCTTATACTGTGAATCCCTTAACAGGTTCTAGAATTAACCCCCCCCATTTATTTTCAGACTTTGGAGTTTGGTATATGGGTGGAGTGTATGTATGCATATTTTAGAGTAATATAAAATCAAAATGGAAAAATGTGAATCCTGAAATATGATTTGGAAATAAGATATAGTTTGTTTTTAGATGACATAATTTTAGTATAGGTTTCACACACACACACACACACACACATATGCATACATTGAAGCAATACAAATTAGAGGGAACAACAACAACAAAGGAATTGGGATCCCCCAAAAAAGAACTGAAACAGTGAAATTCTCCCCCAAAACAATAACCCTGTGTTTTGAAAAAAAAAGACTCAGAAAAAGATGCAAGACATGTATGGCAGAGTGCATGAACTCAGGTGGGGTGGGGGCATGAAAAGGAAATGAGTCTAAATTGGATTGAGAAATGATGTATGATGTGTGAAAAAGTTTAATAACAATAAAATATATTTTTATTTTATTTTTTAAATTTTTATTTATTTTTTATGTGTATGAATGTACTGTCTTCATGTAGGTTTGTGCACGCATGTTGTGCAATGCCTCGGAGGTCAGAAGAGGGTGTCGGATTCTCCTGGAACTGGAGTTAAAGATGGTTCTCAGCCACCACATGGGCGCTGGGGATCGAACCTGGCTCCTCTGCAAGAGCAGTCAGCGCTCTTAACCGCTAGGCCATCTCTCCAGCCCCAGCAATAAAATATATTTAAAAATGAATGCAGACATGGGCGCAAATGTTTAAGCCATCAACTTACCACATGGGTCGTGTCCTTCCTGTTGTGGAGCTTCGTTCCCTCCATCCTAGGAAATAAAGGGGAAAATGATGCACACAGAACTAACAATATCATATATCCTTTAAAAAAATAAACCAATGGAGACACAATTATATAATGCAGCTGCTTAGGATGAGGTCAAATCAAGGTCATGACTAGGATCTTCAGTGACACTTGTGCACATGTCAAGAACCATGAATTCCCAGATCTCACTGATACTGCTGCAACAGATTCCCAGAGATGGAGACAGCTCTAGCATCTCCTTCTTTTGCTGTTTTTCAGAGATGAAGCCTCTGACATGAGCTTAAACTGAGATTACCCAATCAGGAATGGAAAACAAAACACGTAACTAACATCCTCGTCCCCTGTGTGCACGCTTATTGCAGCCTTGATGGTCTGAGGTTCTTGGAAACATCTTACACTCCATTCTCTCCTTATCTCCGTTGCCTCTTCATGCCAACCAAGATTCTGTCTCCTCTCTTAACTGTTCTCACCCAGTATCTTTGTTACCATTACTACACTTATTCCTGATTTCCCAGGGTTCTTTATGTGTAAATGACTGTTCCCATATAAATATGCATGGTATAATGATATAAAAATAATCTTCCTATCTCTAACCTACCGAAAAGTGACAGCTATTAATTCATACACAACCCTGTATATTCCTCTGTGTTTATATAGATATGCACATGTGTATATGAGCGCAGGACAGCCTTGCATTCTGCTTGATGTTATATCCTGAGTGCTATTCAAGTCAGCGTGTGCAGAGCTGACTCATTCTTTTAGTAGACACAATTTATTCCTTAGTATGGACGTCGGTAACTGACATAAGGGTGATAGTGATGAGTCTTCAGGTTATTTATGATTTTACTATTTCAAAAGGTGCCATGATAGTACATGTATCTTATACATAGAAATGCTTTTCTTTGGGTTTCTGAACTCCTTAATATCTTCATAATTTATCTAACCCTCATACATTGCAATAATAATGTAATAATAGTTAATAATTATTGAACAACTAACAAGTTTCCAATGTTTGCTACCAATTTTGTAAGCAGCTCACTTAATCCCCATAGCAGTTACCAAGATCATATTATCATAATCTTTATTTTACACAATACATAAAATGGTGTATTCAACAAAATAGATGTTTCTGTCCTCATGGGGTTTGTAAGGAGGCAACCACTGTTTATATATGCACAGGAACCCCTTTACCCGGTTAATGTATGGGGTTCTGAGTGGGCAGAGAAGTGGGGATCCAGGCCAGAACCTGAATCCTGGGGCCCAGGAGACAGAGGACTTGAGTTAAAGCTGAGGCTGATGAATAAGCAGAGCAGAGGGGGAGGAGGGAAAAAGTAACAATGCTGAGAGAACGACAGGTGCAGAGGGCCAGAGTAACGATGAACACAACTCAAGGAACAACAGGAAGGCTGGTGAGCAGAGGAAACAGGGTGCAGAGCCAGGGGCCGAGCTGAGTCATGAGCCATGTTTCCACTTAAGAACAGCACGAAGTCACTGAAGCATTTTAAACAAGGTTTCCTCCTGGGAAGCACATTCTCAGCCCCTTATTGCTGGCATCCTACGCTGCACTCAGGGATGAGCAGATTGTCCCGAAGGAGGATGCACACAGCCACAGGCGATAAGATGGCCAGCTGCTGAACCTCTCACCAGCCTGTTTCCTCATCTGTGAAACACCTTCACAAGGAGGTTCTGCAAAGACCTGTCACGTGTGAGTCTGACATTTAATATGTGCTGTGTAAATGCTGCTTTCTTGCTATGTTTCCTTAAGCTTAATAATCATTAGATCTACAGCATCTCTCTCAACACCTCATTCCACGGCTTTCCTTCTGCTTGAGCCTTGTCTTGGAAGACTCCTCTCTACTGACAGGCACATACTCATCTGAGCTGGTCAGTGCCTGGATTCTAGAATAGCTCATTTGGGTGCAGTGTCAGAACCTCATAGGAATTCTGTTTTTTTTACCTCTCTTGGTTACAGACACATTTTCCTTACATGTAAATGAATTAAATGCAATGGACAACTAGCCATTGTATGTGAAATGGAGTGGGAGATGAGTCCTGCAAATAAACAGGGGAAAGTTGCTACTGGTTGAAAATGGTGCAAAAAGGAAAGGAGGCTGAGTTGGGCCAGCCTGTGGTAGCAGGAAAGAGAGAAGCAAGTGGATTCCAGGAAAAGTGACCTCCTGAACCCAAGTGGAAACAGGGTAAAGGCTGGGCGAAGACTGCTGAAGACTAGGGAGAAAAGGAGCTCAAAGGCATAGTGTGGGACCATCTGGTAAGAGCCAGAGGAGCGAAGGATAGCCCAGAGAGGGTGAGGGGAAAGCAACTCCTAGAGGCCAGAAATCAGAAGAGGACTTGACAACCTTTGGAAGAACCAGAAGAAAGGAAGGCAAAGCAAGAGGAAGGTGGTTCTTATTGAGACCAAGCAAGAGCATCTGTGTAGACTCTAATCTCTATAATAACTTGGGGGACAGGTGACACTAGGGCTTCATTTTCCCACTAACTTTCCAATTAAGTCCAAAGACCCAGCTGATGCTGAAGCAGACTATGCATACATACCATCTTAAACAAAATATATGTTCCAATGCACAATGGGATTGTCTATTGTTTTGTGTAGATCTTCCTCCCACTTGCCAATTCCTACCTGGGATCTGCTGCTTTCCAATTTGATGTTCACAAAATATGGTCCAGGACTTTTCTCCACCAGATGCTCAATCACAAGAAGCAGCTGGAATGCCTGTGAGTCCCGGTGCCTCTGGTCTACCTTGTTGTTGAAAGCACAGTATCTGTCCTCAATATTTTGAACCAACTCCTTAAGAGGCTTCTTACTTTCTATGTAATCTTGCAGCGAGTCCTCGCCCAGCTCATCTTCCCTAGTGAAGACAACAACCACGTGTCTGAAGGCTTCGGTCCCGAACACTGTGCGGATGCCCTCAATGGTCTCCTCGTCATCTGCTGTGAAGTGGCCAATGGGGATGATGAGGAGCAGCACGTGGAAGCCGAGAGCTGAGAGCCGTGAGCACTGCTGCAGGCCTACCTGCCTGACCTCAGCGGGGGCTAGAGAGGAGAAGAGGTCCGGAGTGTCGATGACCGTGACCTCCCTCCCTCTCATAAATGCATTCTCAGTCTGGCACGTTCTTGTCACCGTCTCCTCACTGAACTTGGACTCAAACACAGTTTTTCCCAAAATGGTGTTTCCTGTGGCGCTTTTCCCGGCGCCTCGTTTTCCCAGCAGGAGCAGCCGCAGTGTGTACGGTCCCTGGCTGTGCTTGGTCTCGCCATCCTGGGTCCAGTTGATGCTGTGGAGACAAGAGACAGTGCATGAGTGCTGCACCCAGGCAGGTGGGGAGCCGGACAGCAAGAACGCGCATTCTCCTTGTTCCCCCAAGCATTTAAAGTGCTGGGCCAGGAGACGGCTCAGACTGAGAGTGCCTGTTTACAAGTCTGAGGTTGGAGGATTCAATCAGTGGTGGCACAGGCTTGCAATCACAGTGATTTCCAGACAGAAGCAAGTGCAGGAGATTCCCTGTAGCTGCTGGCCAACTAGCCGAGCCTGTGTTGAAATTCCCGAGCACAGAGAGACCCTGTCTCAAAAGGTGGAAGATATCTGAGGAAAGACCTCTCGGAACATGTACAAGCATAACTGTACAGATACATACTTTCACACATAGGAACACACGTATACACAAACAATTTATACTATTGAAGTTCTTGCTCAGGCTTGGAATGTGCTGAGAATCTCCTGTGTTCCTTTCTCAGAAGAGATGCCAGAGATCTTTTTCAGTCTTTTGACCAGTTTTTACCAGTGGGAAACACAGATTTAGACATACCAAGCACCATGGTGAGCAGGCAGCTTTTAAAGCAAAAGTAGAAATCATAACTAGTAGCTACTGTCAGAAGCTAGAAATTTAGGTATTCAGGCTAGGGTGTGATTCAGTGGCAGAACACTTGCCTAGCATTCCTGAAGCCCTGGATTCAATCTCCAGCACTATTAGTTAATTACAAACACAAATTTATGAAGACCTGCCAAACCAGAATCTCAAAGAAAAAAGAACACCTAGAAATCTGTATTTATCAAATATTGATAATGACTAGACAAGTGTGAGAAGCACGGCTATATGAAATAAAAAAAAATAACGTCACATCTGTAAAGGCCATGTGAGGTGTGCATGGGACTCTGAACCCTCCCCTCAGCAGACAAACTCAAAAGCGTCCATTTGGGGGACTCTGAGTTCTGTGTGACAGATGAACATCAAGTATCGCTGGTGATCATGGGCTCAGAGTCCAGCCTTCTTTACCTTCTGTTTTGTTTCTCACTAGCTCAGCTCTCAAGAGATTGCTTAACTGTTTCTATGGCCTAGAGCTAGAACTCAGTTGCCAAGCATGCATGATTCCCTGAGATCAATCCCCAGCACCACTAAGACGGCTGTAATGGTACACATCTGCACTTAGGAGGTAGAGGCAGGAAGATCAGAAATTCAGGGTCATTGTCAAGTACATAGTAAGTCTGGGGTCTATCCTGGGATACATGAGAATCTGTCTCAAAAAGAAAGAAAATATGTTGCTTAATCATTCTGAGCCTTAATGTCCCCATTTGCAGGTAGGAAATGGCATCTTCTGCTTTGAAGGTATTTTTATAACTTACATGAGATGGTGTTCATGAAAGTGTCTTGTCAACACGTATAAGAAAAATGCCAAACATCACTGATTATCAGGAAAAGTTAATTTAAAACCACAAGGAGGCATCAATTCATTCCAGTAAGAATGGCTGTTACCAGATGCCAAGTGGGGATGAGGACTTGAAGGAAAGAGAACCTTTGCACACTGTGGTGGGAAAGTAAATTATGTAGTCAGTATAGAAGCAAAATTAAAAATAAACCTGTCATATGGTCCACAAATCCCAACACTGGGTGCATATCATAAAGAAATGAAATCAGCACTTTAGAGATGTTTGCACACTCATGTTTATTACACTATTGTTTACAACAGCCAGGAACTTCCAACAACCCAAGAGCCCATCAGCTGATGGATGCTGGAAGAAATTGTGGTGGATATAGACAGCGGATTGCTATTTGGCCAGGAAAATAGCACGGAATCCCGTTTTTGGGAACAATGTGGAGGAACTGGAGATCATTAAGTTAGTTAAGTGAAGTAAACCAGACTCAGAAAGGTAAGCACTGCGTGATCTCACTCACAGACAAAAATCCCAAATGGCTGGTTTTATAGAGGGTGAACATAGAAAGGTGGTTCCTAGAAGCTGGGGAGAGAAGCAGGTGGTGGTGGGGCAGGTGGTGGTGGTGGGGTTGTGAACAATGCTGATCACTGGGTGCTGCCTCCTGTAAATGGGAACAGAGAGTTCTGGTGAGGGCCTGATGTGTGTTTCAGAAAACTGAAAGGATTTTGAAGGGCTTCACCAGAGAGAGATGAGAAAGAGTTGAGGAGATAGATACATAGTTGTTTAACATGATCTGAACGATGTCCAATCACAACATCAGGTACTTTAGAAATATCTTTAATTAATACCTATCTGTTAAAATATCCTCAATTTATCTTTAAAATTTTAATGCCTCCTGAGCTTCTGTTTCTTGCTCAGATACCAAACTCTCCCAATCTGTTAACAACCCACTTGCTCAGCTTCTTCTATGCCAGTTTCCCAAACTTACTGCACTCCAGTGAGGTGATAAATATTCTGTTTATTCGCTGATTCACACCCAACCTTGTATGAGCTGTGTTCTGAGCTGACTCACTTAACAGTTCAGCCCTCTTATCTTGAACATTTCTTCTAGATTCCCCAAGCATGCTTTGCCCTCAAATCAAGGCAGAGGTTAGGGACATCCTGGAGAACTCAAGGGGATGCAGAAGCTCTACCCAGATGGCTCTCTTCTGCCAGGATCACAGGTTTGCAGATTGGAACTCATCATTATGTGTAGATGCAGCACTGGTCTGTGTCCTGGGACCCATGTTCCTCCCTTTAAACACTTAGCTCCTGGCTACAGGTAGTACTCTTGTTACAGCCCACTGCCCCTTGCAGTGTACACAATAAACATGTTTTCTTTCTAAGTAATGAATACTTAGCTTCTCAGGCTGAAAACGTATCCAAGATACCTGCCCTGTGGCCTCTCCCAATACAGACCTACAGCAGACCTGTTCTCTCCAGGAAGCACCCCTCCAGTGACCTCTTAGATGACCAGCACTCCAGGCCCATGATCCCTTGGTAGGTGTCCTCCTCTTCCTACCAGGTCTGGTCCTGAATCCTTTCCATAACTTGCAACAAAAAGTTAAAATTACAAATGGTCAGAGTGCAAAAAATAGTCTGTGGAATGCTTACCCCTAAATGGGGCATCTAAATCACACTCCGTCTTTCCAAGGCTCAGGGAATCATTGCACAGGAGGGGGCAGAAGGAGTGTAAGAGACATAGGGTGCACAGGCTGCTCCAAAATAGTGTTTTCCAGGTATGACAGGCCCATTGTACATAACACATCACAGTGGCCTTCCTTGGCTGCATGTACTGGTCTGGTGTAAGATCAAGTCAGGACTGCAGCATGGGGGAGCAGAATCAAAGTCCCACCCATAGCTGAGGGGCTACTGGTGGTGGTTGGCTGCTAGGGGAGAGTCATCTTAGTTTAGGGATGTAAATGTGGCCCCTGGTAGGTCACTCATAGGCCAGTGGATAGCTCTGCCCCGTTCACACACTGTCAGAGTGAGGGGAAAAATGAGTTAAAAAGACTACATGCGTTTGGGAAGAAGTGGGGGGGTTGGAAGGAACTGGAGAGGAGTGGGAGGTGGATTCACTCAAAACACCTTGTATACATGTATGAAAACCTCAAACAACAGATAAAATGATCTTTAAAAGGAAAAACAGAGAAGCTGAACAACTATCAGTAAGGGGCAGACAAGGAGCAAACAGGGAGGTGAAGCAGGTGACGTCATCCAGGAGGATGTGCTGGCTTCTTGGAGAGCACAGCTCTGCTGTAGGTCTGTGCTGGGAGATGCTGCAGGGGAGGGTATCTTGGACAGGTTTGCAGCCTCAGAAGCTAACTGCTTATTGATTATTATTTAGAAAAAATACATTTACTGTGTACAGTGCAAGGGGCAGTGGGCTGGGCAGTAACAAGAAGGCCACCTGTAGACAGGAGCTAAGTGTTTAAAAAGGAGGAACATGGGTTCCAAGGTACAGACCAGTGATGAGTCTATTCATAATGAGCTCCGATGAGCAAAGGGGAGGTGAGCACCTGGGGAGATCCGCTGCTGCATCCCTGAGTTCTTCAGGACCGCCCCAAGCCCTGCCTTGATTTGAGGGCAAAGGATGCTTGGGGAATCTAGAAGAGAATGTGCAAGGTAAGAGGGCTGAACAGTTAGCCAGCTCAGAACACAGCTCATACAAGGTTGGGCGTGAAGCAGAGAATAAATACAGAGTAGGATGGTGTCATGGATGCACAGGGAAGTGACAGTCTTTGGGCACAGGCTGGTGCACTCCACAGAAACTGTCCCAAAGGGCAAAAATGTTGCCATAGTGGACAGTCACATTGCCCTTGACACACTGTTCACTCTTCATCTCATTTCTGTTCTCTTTTTTTCATTTAATTTCTTTATTCCCTCCCTCCCTCCCTCCCTCCCTCCCTCCCTCCCTCCCTCCCTTCTTTCCTTCCTTCTTTCCTTCCTTCCTTCCTTCCTTCCTTCCTTCCTTCCTTCCTTCCTTCCTTCCTTCCTTCCTTCCTTCCTTCCATTCTATTTTTGTGTGTGTATGAGTATATTGCCTACTCTTATGTGAGTGCACCCGTGTTGCACAATGCCCCTAGAGGTCAGAGGAGGGCTTTGGATCCCCGGTAGCTGGAGTTATGTACAGTCAGTTGTTAGCCGCCATGTGGGTGCTGGAAATCAAACCTGGGTCCTCTGCAAGAGCAGCCCAGTGCTCTTAACCCCTGAGCCATCTCTACAGCCCCTCCTTTGTTTTCCCTTTGAGACAGGGTCTAATCTTTCAGGTTGGCCTTACATTTACTATGGAGCCAAGGATGACCTTGAACTTCGGATCCTCCTGGCTCTCCCTTTCCAGTACTGAGATTATAAGTTTGTGCCACCAAGCCTACCTTACAATGCTGGGGACTTCATGCACGCTTGGCAAGCACTGTACTAACTGAAGCTTATTCTCGCCCCTCCCCCTCTTCTTTACAGCGACATAACTGACCTTTAATTTTTCAGATTTGGCAAATAAAATAAATTTGAAGCTGAATAAAATAGGAATTAATTTAGATTATGTAAAAAAGTCTTTGAAATGGCAAAGTCCAATTCCTCATTAGGTTATCACAATACTTTCTGCTACACAGGAAAAAAAATCATAACAAATGAATTCATTTTATTAAATGAGCTAAAGTACATAGACTCTGCTTTTCTTTGTATTAACAGTTGTGACCGTAGACAAAGTAAAAAGAGTGGAGTTTTAATTAATAGGTAGATAGTATGATTATCCATAAAAATGTCCTTAATTCACCACTAATTATTTTTGTCTCTGACAGAGTCAAAGCAAGAGAAAAGTGATGGAAGAGCTGGGCACAGCGGCACAGGCCTCTGATCTCAGCACTTGGAAGGCAGAGGCATGGAGCTGGGCACAGCGGCACAGGCCTCCGATCTCAGCACTGGAAGGCAGAGGCATGTGTATTTCTGCGAGTTTGAGCCCCTTCTAATCCAGACTATAGTTATTCTAGTGGACAGGGCATATTCAGAAAACCTAAAGAAGAAAGCAAAATCACACCAGCTCATCTCAGAAGTAGCCATAGCTGAACCTGTACTTGTTCTATATTGAATCATGCATCGTTCAGCCACGGCTGGTCTCCTCAGTGCATGTCCTTCAGTAATATGTCCTTCAAAGGTCGTTTGGAAAAATGGAGAAAAGTGAACAGACATTTAGAAAACAGTCTTCTACCTGCAAAGAATGATCTAAGCTTGTAGTGTTTTTACTGCATGTGAATTGGCACCTGCAGTTTTTCTTGTGGTATTTCCATGCATGTGGCCCTCTGAGTCAGGCACTCTCTGATGACTATGTGCTATCTTTGGTTTGAGGCTAGGGAATCCTGAGGAGTTGCTTCCCAAATCAAAGTTAAGCAGGAGTTAAATAATTCACTTGAGAATTTCAGCTGTGGAAGGGAGGCCACCTCAGAGATGTAAAATGGGGGCTAGCAGTGTGCACGTCAGCCTGGGGAAGCTGCAAGTGGTGTCTGGTCCCCATGAGAGCTGCTGCAGGAGGTGAGCCCAGAGAAGCTGTCGAGTGAGGCTGCTGCAGATGTTAGGCCAAACTCCATTAGCCTCAGGCCATGCCATGTAAATGTTGTTTTGGAATCTAGAATTAGTGTTGTCTATCCTGTTGGGTTGTTTTGTTTTGCTTGTTTGTTTTGAGACAGGGTCTTACCATGTATCTGTGATTGACTTGGCACTTGTTATGTAGACCAGGATGGCCTTAAACTCACAGAGATCAGCCTGCCTGTGCTTCCTGAGTGCTGGGATTAAAGGCATGCACCACGCACACAATCTGCCTATTAGGTTCTGAACTACCTTGGGGCCTGTTATTCTTTCTTTTAGCCTCTTTCTCTCATTTGAAATGGAAAGGTCTGCCCTGTGCCTGTCCTACCATTATGCTGTGGAAACATTTGTTTGTGTTGCCCAGGCTTTCAGCTGGGGGCCAGGGGAGCGGGGTGGAAATTTGCCTCAGGATAAGCCTTGACTGGAGTCTTAACTACATGTAACTTAGATGAGAATAATGGACTTAGATGAGAATAATGGACTTTGCAATACCAGCACAAAATGCACTAAGTCCATCCACCAGGGCATAAAGTTAGGTCCACACCCAGCATGTGACTTTCACAAAAGTGCTACCCACGTGATCAGAAGTCATAAGGAAGTGGAAGTGAGTAGTTAAAACCCCTTCTTCTTGCTCCGGTGCCTTCTCTCTAAGCCTACACCTGTGCTCCCACAAGATTCTCTTGCAAAAAGTGACAGAGCAAAGAAAGACTTAAGTTTTTAGATGGTTCTGCACAAGATCCAGGCATCACCAACAGAGGGGAGATAAGGCACTGTGGCCTCAGTCTGGCACATGCCTGAAAGTCAGTGGTGAAGGGATATTCTCTCCATGTGAATATCCTTGAGAAGTGCACCTGAAGGCTCATTTATTAGAAGAAGAAATGGTCAGATACCCAACTATTCTCAGCTCCTTAGCTCTGACCAGTGGTTTGGCTGGAGAGTGAGAAGGTGGAAACAGCATCATTAGAAAATTAATGGCAAGGAAGTCTGGAAGAGGAAGCTGAATAGACACTTCAGAATAAGTTAAAAAAAAGTCCAGAAGGCATTTGTCTGCCAGCTGAATGCTCACCAAAAAGTGACGTCATGGAAGATTTAAATCTTCGAGCTGAAAGGGTGATCCATTCTCTTGCTACCTGTGGCTTCTCCCCCGAACACGATTGCCATCAATGGGCCCATGCACAAAGTGGCCATCGTGACAGGAACGCAGATTACACATGGGCCCAGTAACTTGGCAGTGTACGGTATCTCTCCAGAGCCAGGATTCATGGGTCAGGAATCCATGAGTAGACATGAAATGGGACTGGCCCTGCTCAACATCAGCAAAATGTTCACTACCGACCCCTGAGACCTTACACTCTGCTGAGAGAGAAGACTTCACTACAGAGAGCAGAACCCGTCCACCCAGAGACCATCACCCCCACCCCTCACCCAACTGTGAGTTAAGACTACAGACACCCCTACCCTGGTTCCCTTTCAGGATGCAGCCCACATAGAATGTGGGTTCAGGCACTGGGAAAAGCTGCCCGTGACAGAGGGATTTGTTCCACATCTAGGGACAGGTGGTCTCAGAGACAGGTGGTCACAACGATCTCCAGGACCATTATTTTCCACAAAATATTGACCTTGGACACGTGGTTAACTGGACCTATCTTTGCAAAGACCTGGAAGTGTCAGGGAACTTAACACAGGGCACAGCCCTGTTCCCTGCTTCTCCAGCAGGACAGCTGTCCTGAATGGCTTTGTCCTGAATGACTTCCTCCTGGAGGTGTGGGTGGAGCCCCCTTCCGACTCTTGTTCTTCACTTCCACATTTTCCCCCTCTTCTTCCTCTGGCCTGAGCCCTGTCCCCCAGGGACAGGGAACTGCTTTACCTACTTCCTCAGGAAGTATACTAGGCACCCCTCCTGCCGGATCTGGTTGGGATGGCATAAGTTGGACCAGAAGGAAACCCTCCTAAACCCCAAACAGGGCAGGTTGTCTGTCTTCCAAGGGGTAAACCCATCCCCACCTCAATATACGTGAGTGCACACGTTTTTAGACACATACCACACACATATTTGAAACATACCTCTGTCCTGCCTCCTGGCCCCTTGAGGCCACACAGTCTCTCTGCTCCAGTGGAGTCCTGTATGTTTCTTGCCCAGGAAAAGCAGCCATCGCTATCTTCAGTGGAGGCGATTCTTAGGGAGGGTCAGAAGCTGTGTAAAAACAGTAGAGGATTGGCCACGTTTCTGAGTCCCCCAGTCACCCAGCAGAATGATTTTCAGGTCTTTCTGAGGAGAAAGAGGTTCTAGAAACAGGTTTCACTTCAGCAGAGTCAGACATTCAGTCTGAGAGGAACTTCAGAAGGTAGGATGAGAACGAAAAGCAGCCCAGATTAGGGTGGAGCTGTTGTGGGCACAGAGGTGCCTTCTCCTGGAGCTGCTTGCCCTTGGGGGCCACCATGTGGCAGAAAGCTGTGGGTACAAAGTCTCTCAGCCACACAGCTGCAGACTGAAGAGGCCAGTGTGGGACAGTTCCTGGGAGCACAGAATCAGACGTTTAGAGCTAAGCTAGTTTGGGGTGACTCCCAGCAGGTTTTCCTTCTCTGGTTCATATATATATAGATCTATATAGTATAGATAATATATATATGATTTGCTTACTTCTGTAGACTAGTAGTTCCCTCTTAGATGACTGCAAGCTTTTTCCCAGCTAGCAAATCACAAAAGTGTTTGAACTTCAGTGGTTTCAAGTGAGTCATGAAATGAAACTACTTTTCTGAGAGGTCACTGTAGCAAAAACCCTGGCTTCTTACAGAAGTGGAACAATGAACAGGACACATTTTTCCCCTTAATTGCACTAAAGAGCACAAATAACTGCGATTGAGGTCTCCTTCAGGGTTGAGTGCACAGTACATGCGTGATCAGCAAAATCCACAGTTGTGCACACTGTTACCAACAACACCAGATGTCTACACCCACTGGCCTCCGACTACCCCTGGTAACTTGCTTTCTGTTTCTGAGACATTTTATGACTTCAGACGCTTCATAGGAGTGGGTCTGCACAGCACCTGCCCTCATGTGACCAGCTTACTCTCTTAGCAACATGTCTTGCAGGGTCACTGTGCTGGATAGCTTTAGTGTCAACTTGACACACCTGGGTAGAGGGAGCCTCAATTGGGGAATTGGCTCCATTGGATTGGCCTGTGGCCACATCTGTGGAGTATTGTCTTGATTGTCATGCATTGTGGGAGGGCCCATCCCACAATAAGTAGTGCCACCCTGGGCAGGTTGTTGTATACTGTATAAGAAGGCAGGCTGGGCATGAGCCAGGGGAGCAAGCCAGTGAACAGTACTCCTCCATGGCCTGTGCTTCAGCTCCTGCCTCCAGGTTCCTGCCCTGAGTTCTTGCCTTGGGCTCCCTGAGAACTGTGACCCAGGAGATGTAAGATGAATAAAACCTTTCCTCCCCAAGTTGGTGTTGGTCAGAGTGTTTTGTCACAGCAATGGAAGACAAACTACAACAGTCACCTATAGAAACCATCCATTTCCTTCTTCAGGATTGTCCCCACAGGATGCCAGTGATTACCTGAACTTGACACAAAATGGCTCTAAATATCTGAGGTGGGGTTGAGCCTTCCAAAGAGGCCCCTCAGAAGCAGGAGTAGTGAGGGACAGGCAGATAAGAGGTCTCTAAAGTAGCTGAAGTCACAGGCTTTGGGTTCGACTCTCAGCCTGTCACCTCTTTTGGACTGCTCTTCACACTCTGGCCTCAAGGGCTCCTTCTCCTTTTTGTAAATTACTGCCAAGAGGGTGGGGCACATCTTTAGTCCCAGCACTTGGGAGGCAGAAGGAGGGGCTCTCTGTGAGTTTCAGGACAGTCTCATCTACATAGAAAGCTTTGGACCACACAGGGGTACACAGTGAGAGCTTAAAAATCCATCAATTAAACAAACAATAAACCAACAACAACAACAATAGAAGCTTGTTGTGAACTTGAAGGGAAACCTGGTCACAGGGGGATGCCCCAGAAGGATTTTGGAGTTTCAGGTACTTCATTTCCTTAATAAAGAAGGATCATTCTAAGAACAGTCCTCACCTTCCCTGGGTCAATACACAGAAAACCAACTTAACGAAAATAGGCCAAAATAGCAGATCAAGTCATGTAGGTCCTGTCTATTAGGGGCAGAGCAGAAGCCTGGCAAGACCCTACTGCTCTAAAACAAGAAAGCTGGTTATCTGGGGTGAGGCAAAAAATATTCTTCAGTGAAACACTAAGCATTGGGTGAGTAGTCAGAGTAAATTTAAAGCTTCAAACAACTCTTCAGTGATGTGTTGAGTGATAACTTTCTGAATTGACTTTTTTGCAGAATGATCTTTCAGGAAATTAACTCAGAGATTTGATTATTTTCCCCTGTGGAAGAGGGAGCCTGGAATTCTACTTTGGCTCCTAGGAAGAATGTTCTTTTCCTGTCCCCTAGTGGCTTCGTGAGTAATGACAGGTGGAGCTGACTGTCCCCACTGTCCCCAGTATCCTGACTGTCCCCACTGTCCTCCCAAGCATTAAGCAAGAGCAAGAAGAGAGACTGGTCCTCCAAAATTTGCACAGCCACGAAGACATTGTTGGTCAAGCATGGAAGAATCTACCAGAACCAGGTTCCATGTTAAACAGAGGCTCAAAGATTATCAGGAAGCACACAGTCTAAGGATAGGGCAAGCAACCAAACCTGCCATTAGGAATCAGTGCTGCTTAGAGAGTGTGCCTTGTGTGGAAGGATGTGTGTGCTGAGACAAAAAGGGAAATGGTGTCGACCCAGTGAGGTCCAAATGGAACTTCAAGCTGGTGCATGTGCTGGTCTACAGAGCAGACAGTGCAGGACTGTGGATCTCTGGGTGGGGCAGCTCTCCAATGAAACCCAAGGCCTGGGGCTTTGACTCCGGACCACCCTTGCTACAGAGTTATTTTGGGCCCATGTGGAAAGCCTCACTTCCCACTTGCAAGTGACTGGTCTCTGGTCAAGGCTAAGAACACAGTTTGGAAGGGGCTGAAGGTGATGAAGAAAGGACGGCCCACTGTGGTTCCCAAGAATGAGAGGGACGAGTCCTCACTTGGAATGAGGTGTGAAGACAACCGGGGCTCTCAGAAGGGGCGGTAACATGCACATGCATTGGGAGGACTCTCTTTTTCCTCTCTCTCCTCTTTTTTCTGTCCTGCACTCACCACCACTTCTCTTGTCATATTTATTAGATATCTTTATTTTTATTAAATTTATTAAATATTGGTTTTGGGGAATACCATATCAGATCCCAAACTATATTACAGAGCTATTGTCATAAAAGTATCATGGTATTGGCACAGACACAGACTTATAGACCAATGGAACCAAATAGAAGACCTACATGAGTGCATGAACTTTTACCCACCTGATATTTAATAAATGTGTCAAGAATATACACTGGAGGAAAGACAACATCTTTAACAAATGGTGTTGGCAAATGTGAATCTCCACGTGTAGAAGAATGAAATTAGATCCAACCTAGTACCCTGCAAAAAAGTCAAGGCCAGGTGTATCAAATATTTCTACATGAAGCCTGCATTGCTGAAGCTATTAGACTAGAACATAGGCAATACACTACAAGATATAGGTTCAGGAAAGAACATTCTAAATCAAACATCTGTTGGTCAGGAATAAAAGTAAAAAATCAACAAGTGGGACCTTGTTAAACTAGAAGCTTCTGTACAGCAAATGAAACACCCAAAGGAGTAAAGAGGAAACTCACAGAGTAGGGGGAAGTCTTCACCAGCTACACATCTGAAAGAGATTTAATATCCAGACTGTATGAAGAAGTTGAAAAATGAAGAAGGAAACAAATGACCCAGGTAAAAAATGGGCTATGGATCAGAACAGAGAACTCTGAAAATAAGAAATAAAAATTGCAAAGAAACAATTTCAGAAGTGTTCAGTATCCTCAGTAATTAGGGAAATGCACATCAAAACTACTTTAAGATTTCATCTACCCCAGCTGGAATGGCTAAGATCAAGAGATGACACCAAATGGTAGTGTGGATACCGAGAAAGGGTTAATCCTCCTCCACTGCTGGTGGGACAACAGATTGATGCAACCACTGTGGACTTCAATGCAGAGAACTCTTTAAAAACTAAAAATAAATCCTCCATATGATCCAGTTATTTCACCCCTTAGCATCTACTCAAAGGACTCCTCCTACCACAGAGGTACTTGAATAGCCTTGTTTGTTGCTGTTCTTTTCACAGTAGCTAAGAAATGGAAACAACCTAAATGCCCCTCAGCTGATGAATGGATAATGAGTCTGTGGGAGACTTCTTAATTGTGTGTGGGTGTCTATATGGGTATGTACACATGAGTGTGGCAGCCTGAGGAGGCCAGAAGAGGGCATCAGAATTCTTGGATCTGAAGTTACAGGGATTTGTGAGACATCCAGCATGGTGCTGGGACTTGAACTCAGGTCCTCTGCAAGAGCAACAAGCACTCTTAATCACTAAGACATCATCTCTCCAGCCTCTCTGTCCATTTTTTTATGAAGTACATTTCTTCCTCCTGGGAAGGAAACAAGGAGAAAGAGACCTGTCCTCCATAGCAATGCCTTCATGGATACATGCTTGTCACCTCCTGGTTGATTTTTTTTTTTGTTGTTTTTGTTTTTTTGTTTTTTGAGACAAGGTCTCCCTGCCACCCCAGCCGGCCTTGAACTTGCTATGTAGACCTGTAGACCAGACTAGCCTTGAACTCACAGAGATCCACCTGCCTCTGCCTTCTGAATGGGAGTGCTGGGATTAAAGACCTGCACCACCACCCCTGGGTTCCAGCTGACTTTTTAAAACTCAGAGCACCCTAGAAGGATGAGTTTATTTCTTCTTGGTCCTGCTCCCTTTTGTGTGTTCTTTAGAACGAGCTGCTCCTCAATTAGCTTCCCTAGCTCAACTGATGTTGAATTCCTCTGCTGCTCAGAGTTGTCCCTTCCTCCTCAGTGAGCTTCCCTTGCTCAGTTGGTGCTGAATTCCTCTGCTGCTCAGAGTTCTTACCCCCCTGCTCCTTTCCCTTGGCATACACTTCTTTCATTAGGCTGTCCCTTAACTCTATCAAAGTTTCCTTTGCTGTGTCGAAGCTTTTCAATTTCTTAGGTCCTATTTGTCAATTGTTGGCATTATTTCTTTTTTTTTTTTTAAATTAGTTTTTATTGATGCTTTGTGCATTTCATACATTTTTCCAATTCAGTTCAGGCTTATTTCCCTTTCCCTCCCCCCCACCCCCACCCCATCCCAGATTATGCATTCTGCCATAACTGTCCTGCATCTTTCTCTCAGTTTTTTTTTTTTTCATTTTTAGCTATAAGTGATAATCCATGAGTACAAGCTTCCTTCATGCAAAACCTATCTGCAGGCTGTTGTGCCCAAACACCTACAGCCCCACCATCCAGTGGGGGGTGACAGGTTGTTTGTTCAATCAAGTTGATCAAATGAGTGTCCAGACTACATTGCTGTAGTTTCACCATTCACCCCAATCGCAGCCCTTACATTCTACCACGCCCCCTCTTCCGCAGGTTGTTCCCTAGGCTTAGAAAAGGGGCACAGGTGGATGAGAGGTAAAACAGTCCACTCTCTCTGGAGCTGTTGACTTGGACTCTGGTCAATTCTGGCTGTTTCCTTTCATGGGCTGACAGTTTGTCCAGGAATAACCTTTCGATCCTACTGGCCTGGCGCGTTATGGCGTCTCCCCTGCGACCGGCATTATTTCTTGAGGAAGTCCATGCATATGCTAAAATCTTCAAGTGTTTTCCTTACCTTTTTGCTCTCATGGTTTGAGTCTGAGGTCTTTAAGCACTTTGATACATTTGCAGTTTGTTTTTATGTCAAATACATGTGGATATCTACTCTTGATATCGCTGTTAGTTGAAGAGGCCGTCCTTTCCCCAATGTGTATTTCAGTTTCTCTGTCAGAAACCACCAGCTGTAGCTGAGTGGGTTTCTATCTACTTTGCTCTGTTGCATTGATCTATGTGTCTGTTTTTGTCCCTGCACCATATTCTTTTTGTTACCAGAGCTCTGTAATATAACTTAAAACCAGGGATAGTGATACTTCCAGTTTATTGATTTTGTTCAGAATGTCTTTGGCTATCTAGGTTATCGTGCATTTTCACATGAATTTGAAGACTCCCCTCCCCTTATTAATGCCATGCTAATCTTCTTATGAAGTTGACATATCTGGGAAGAGGCAACCTCAAACAAAGAACTGATTGCAAAAGACTGTACTGTGGCCTCATCTGTGGGGCATTTCTTGATTGCTAACTGATGCAGGAGGCCCTGGCTCACTGTGGGGAGGAGCAGCCCTGGGCAGGTGGGCCTGAGCTGTATAAGAAAAGTGACTGCAAACGAACATGACAGTACATTCATGAGCCGTGTGTGCCTTCATGGTCGCGGTTTCAAGTTCCTGACCTTACCGAGTTTCTGCCGTGACTTCCCTCAGTGATAGATTTAACCTGTAGGGCTAAATAAACTTTTTATCCTAAAGTTTCTTTTGGTTCTGCTATTTATCACTGCCACAGAGATGAAAACTAAAGCACTGAGTGAAAAATGGCCTTGGAATTATCGACAGCTACGGGTCACCTGATGGGAGTGCTGGAAACCAAGCTCCAGTTCCCTGGCAAACACACCAAGCACTCCTCCCGGCTGAGCCATCTCTCCAGCCCCTATTGATTTTCACATGTTGAATCATCCCTACATCTCTGGAATGAAACTATATGATTATGGTGAGTGATGTTTTTAAACATTTTTACATTTGGTTTGTTAGAGCCATCTTTTTTTTTTTTTTTTTTTTTTTTTTTGTAAGTGAAGATTTAAATTATCCAAGAGGGACTAGGGTGGTAGTAGGATTAAGTGTCACTTTCCTTTACTAGACTGAGGGTAGAGCTCAAAATTTACACCCTCAGCCCACATGTTCAGGGCACCAAGTCCAAGTTGCTATATTCCAATGAAATCTGAATACTGTCCGGGAAAAACAAATTACTGAAAAGAATAAGTCCAGAGTAACAATACAGTGATAGTGAAACACAAAGTATTTTGTTCGGCTGCAGTCATTGTAGGGAGCATGAGAGTGCTGTGTATGTCTTCATGGCTGTGAGTAGAAAAGAAGGAAGATCTGTTGGACTGATGTAGAAAATAGAGGAGGGAAAGTTATTAGAAGGGGGAACCAGTGTGTTTTGTGTGTGTGTGTGTGTGTGTGTGTGTGTGTGTCTGTGTGTGTGTAGAGGGAGGTGGGGTAGCTTAAGATACAGGAAAATTAAGAAGAGAGAGGTCAAATGCAATCAGATAGCCTAAAACAGCCCCAAATCTCAGGAAGTTGATACAGAGACCCTGAAAGCCGGTCAGCCAATGTCCTTCTAGAGCTTAAAATCACATCTGGGAAGTTAAAAAAAAGGAAATAGAAAGTACTGCAATAACTAAACTGATATAATCCTCAAACTAAAACATGCAATTATGTCTTAGAATATAAATTCATAATTCTATATGTCTACTATAATTTTTGGATAGTGTTTACTGACAAAACTGTTCTACCATGCTTCAACAATAATGTGAAAGTTGTCACTGTTCCCACAGTGTGCCTTTGCCACCCACTCCCCTTCCAATTCTCCATCTATACAAAATCTTTCAATGTAATCATGTTACTTCTTAAAGAAAGCAATGTTAATAAAATATTTTTAATTTAAAAAGGAAATAATAGAGAGACCAGACTTGAGAGACAAAGAGAGGGGAGAGAGAGAGAGCGAGAGAGAGAGAATGTATGTATGTCTGCATGTTGGGGACCAAGAAGGAGAGAGCTGGCTGCTGAACTGGACTCAAGTATTAAATAATGCAGGACTCCATGTGAGGCGAGGGCGCTGGGTGGGATGCAGTCTGAATGCAGTCTCCTCGCTGTTTTCCGATTCCAGTTTCAGTTCTCTGTGCTCCTTCTCTGGCTTCCAGATGCCTGTCACAATCCTGGGGAGCCTTTTGCCAGGTCAGGTCATAGACCTGGTCCCATTAGTGAGTGGTTCTTCATGGAGCAGATGACAGACCAGACGGTGGTAATACCTCAGGGCAGCCATTCAGCTTTCCTCACACCTTCCCTATATCCAGGGCAATCTCTGTGTAGAATCTCTGTGTTCTACAGTAGACTCTAGCTCTGAGGAAGTTCCCACCTCACTGAAAGCTGCATAGTTGTGATTCAATGTACCTTCTCTGCAGTCCAGAGGCATCTGTTTGCCAGGATTCAGCATACAACAACCTGTGACACTTGTGCTGGGGCCCCAGAGAGTGCAGTTCAAGAAACAAATCTTAATAAATGTAAGATGATTAATATTGTAACTAGAATCTTTTCCAATCATGAAGGCACAAGATACTGAGATAGCAGGAGAATAGGGAAATCTACGTATATTTGGAAATTAAAAAACTCTCAAAGAAGTCAAAAGGCAAATCCAAAAATATATTGGCACAAATGAGAATGGAAACACAGCATTCTAAATCTCATAGGATGCAAGCTTTATCTAGGATCATGTCTACATAATCCAAGAGAAAAAGATACTAGAAGGGAATTTCAAATAATCCAACTTTAATTTAAGCCCAGGAATGAGAGAAAGAAAGAACTCAGTTTACAGCATAATCAAAGATCAGAGAGGGAACACACCAAAGGGACTTTTGGAAATAAATGAAAAGGCCAATGGAATGGAGAGGATTTTGTCTGATTGTTTTTGATGAGGTCTTGTGGGAATTTTATAGAAAGATTTTGAATTCTTGCCTCCACCTCCCAAGTGCTTGGATAACAGCAGTTCAGCAACATCCCTGGGTTTGTGTGGTGTTGGGAATGGACCCAGGGCTTCGTGCATGCTAGGTAAGCATTCTACCAACTGAATGGCATCACTAGACCAAGATTTGGTTTTAAAAAAATATAAAGAAAGCTGGGTTTGATGGCAAATGCCTTTATTTAATCCCAGTACTCCAAAGGCAGAGGCAGGTGGATCTCTATGAGATGAAGGCCAGCCTGGTCTACATAGTGAGCTCAAGGTCAGCTGGGGCTACATAGAAACCCTGTCTTTGAACTTCTTCATACTTCTATTTAAATATGGTGTCAGAAGTTGATAGCATTTCCTCACTGTGTGGAAAAGTAGAGTCAGAACAGCACACAGCATGGATGCCATTTTCTCTGGGGGATGCTTGCTGTTGTATCATGGCCACCACTATTGGAAGGAGGTCCAAGTTATCCATGGAGAGGCCAGCATGACGTCCTTCTGTACAGATAGCTGCTGTCCACACCCACACGGAACATCTGGGGCCAAACATATGGAATCTTGCCACACTGGCTGATTTGTCAGCACTTGGGTGTCCTACAATTCAACCAACTCTTACACAGTGAATGTGGACTTATTCTTGGAAAGGGAGTTTTTGAACACATAGTTGTGAGCTAAGGTTCATAGTTTTAAATAAGGTAGAGTGCTATGTCTCCAGCATCTGCTCAGGTCCATTGAAGATGTCAGGAATGCAGTCACGGCATGTGTGGCAGAGATTCTGGGATGTGAATTGCACCAACCCATTCTCCTGGGAACTGTCAATGGTGGCTCTCCTGTGACCTCCCTACATATTAGATGTGCCATTTAGAGTTTCAATGGCACAACACTAAACTTAGGACCAAGGAAAGAGCTTCTGAACACTTGGGGCATTATACTAAACATTGAGGCTACTTTCAAAACTCCTTTCTAGAACCTAAATGTAATTTTGGTGCCCATTAAATTTCATTTTTCTTCCAAGCCATGTAACTCCCTATTTCACCAAGTGAAGGGAAAAGGCTGACAAATAAAGGCACACACTGGGAGCCTTTGCTTCTGACATGTCTTGGCATTTCAGCTTTGATTTTGAATTTTAGCTGCTTCAGTGCTAGTATCAAACCCAGAGTCATGCTAGGAAAGCCCGTGACCACTGGCCTACCTTGCCCCCACATACCTCCTCTTGGTTTCTGCAAATGGGGAATTGCTGTGTTTCCATGTGATCTGTCTCCCATGACCACATGCTGCGACATTTTATTCCTTGGTATGGAAGTGTAGAAGTGGTGGGAAATTTAAGAGTCGGCAGTGACAGCTCCAATATTCTTTTACTTCCTGTCTTGGGGTGTGATTTCTCCTTCACATAAGCCTTGTAGAAAGCCTAGCATTTAATGTTCCTCTCACCCCAGGTATTGAAATATTACTGCATGATATCCATGTCCATGCTGCGCATACGGTAGGATTAACCCCAAGGGCTCTTGTCCGAGAAGTAACAGCTTCTGGGGTGGTAGTATTGATATTGAGGAATATTTAAGTGGTGAGGGAGACTAGACCATGGCTAGATCCATGCTGACTTGGCAGGAATGCTTCCAGTCTAGAGGACATGGATGAGTTATTCTGACAGTGTGTTGTTATAAAATTGCAAGACTGTCTCCTCCTCATTCTCTGACTTCTTGTGTCACCATGTGACCTCTATCCTCTTGCTCCCATGTTTAACTAACTACCATTTTAGTTACTTTCCTTATCTTCATGCCAAAATGCTTGACAAAAGCAATGTAAGAAAATGAGAATTTATTTGACTCGTGATTTCACTAGTCAGGAAGCAGAGAGCAGGAATTTGGAATCAGACTTAGATATAAGCTCCAAGACTAGTACTTCAAGACCAGTAGTAACTAAACAATATCCCTTGTTTAAGAGTTGAATTTTAGGGGCTAGAAAGATGGCTCAGCAGTTAAGAACACTGAGTGCTCTTGCAGAGAACCTGGGTTTGATTCCTGGAACCCACACGTCAGCTGACAACTCCAGTTCTAGGGGATCCAACACCTTCTTCTGGCCTCTGTGAACATTGCACAGCTCAGGTGCCCTTATGTCCATGCAGGCAATATACTTATACACACAAAATAAAATACAAATAATAAAATTAAAGAAGTTGAATTTTAAAAAGGAATCAAAATTGAAAAACATCTCACTAGATGACCTACAATAGTGTCTTTAAATATTTAAAATTTTAACTGACTGAAACAGTGAACTTCTGCTCAAAACAGTCAACTTCCTCATGGAGAATATTGAGAAAGACTGAGAAAGAGACGAAAAGCATGTTTGGCAGAATGCATGAGCTCTGGCGGGGTGGGGGAATGGGCGGGAACACGGGTCTAGATTTGTTAAAAAATAAAAATAAATTTATGTGAAAAAAATAAAAAAAAGAAAAAAATATTTAAAATTTTAAAATAAAACCTTGTCCTCAAGTTCATTGAATTGTGATGTATGTGTTTTCTCCTTGGAAATTGGATGAAATTTGTCATTGTCTTAAAAAAAGCAGATGTCTGAAGTAACTTCCCAGGCCTTCAAGTTTAGACCAGAAAATGTCATTTAGTGATCATTTGTCCTCTTGGGTTCTTAGAACATGGTCACCTTATTATAAGGAAATCCCTGTGGACCATGGAGAGGCCAGCGTGAAGAAACTAGGAGAATAATTTGCATTGAACATCCTTCACACCAGATGTTCCCAAGTTCTTTCCACAATAACCAATGGCAGAGACATTTGTGAAAGGTTCACTGCTTGACAAAGTTCCAGTAACCTGACCCATCTGGTCGAAGTCTGCTCTCCAGCTGACCTTGGTTTTTAATAATTCTCCTTATCATATTAATTCTTATTTTTCTGGCCTGTTTGACTTTCTCCTTTCTAGCAGTTAGGGTCCCTGCTTCTGCCTCAAGGAGTGGAACTGACACTTTTGCCTTTTCTGGAAATGAGTACTTTGTGAGAAATAATGGCACTGTGTACACAACTTAAAAGTATGATACAGTAGTAATTAAGAACCCTACAGAAACTGTGTCATGCACAGAATGCCCAAGTAAAGAAAGGAATTTTGAATTCATGGTCAGGTTTAACTTAAAAAGAGGATTGTAGGGCAAAGTGAAACTAAGTCCAGTGAGGCTGTGGATTCTAATGATCTGACTCAAAGTTTAGTAGCCCGTAGAAAATCACCTTAGCAGAAAGTGTTAACAGAAACTGAGGAAAACAGAAACTGAGGAAGATAATGATCAGAGTAAAAACAAGATATGAATCAAAGATACATCAGCCACGAAATGGCTTACAGGTCTAGCGAACAAGGAACTAAAGTAAGAAAAACAAAGTTCTCTATTGTTAAAGCTTTAAAGCTCATTTTTTACACTGTCCAGCACCTATGTAACCACAAGTCATAAAGAATGAAGTCCTCAGAGTTAAAAGTTAATATTAACTTTGCTTTGCTGCAAAATTGTTAAATTGCTTAGCTGAATGGCTGTACTATTATTGTTTCACTTTCTTGATGTCTCAGCTAAATGATTGTACCATTATTGATTGTTTTACTGTTTTGATGTTAAGAATAATTTCAGGTGTAAATTTTCTGAAAAATATTTATGGGGAAGTTGGGTTATGTTTTCATCGTTAGCTTAGACTTGCATAACCTGTATTAGTTTTAGGACATATAAAAATAAATGTCGGGACCTGAGGAGCAGAGAAGAAAAGGAATCAGCAGAGTGGCAAACCTGAAAGGCCTCTGCGCAGGGTCGGAGAAGGCAAACGCTCTCTGATCCTTAGGTCAAGAAGTTGGCAGAGTGAAGAACCCAAGAGGTCCTCTGCACAGGAGCAGGGAAGATAGATGCTCCTCAGGTCACGAAAAAGAAAGAGATTCTTGTGTCTTATTTGATTAATTTCTTTACCACCTTTGCAACCACCCACTTCAGGAACTGAGCCTGCAGGAGCCGGACTCTGGCAAACTAATTCCCTAATAATAGGTGGGTGTCCTACAGATCCATTGGTCGCGATCACAGGGAGCGAGTATCAGAACCCACATGTCAAAGTGTTCAACTTCACAAGACTGCTTCCATTTCAGATGCCAGTTTTAGGTCCTGACAGCCTGTGTTTTTTTCTCTTTCATTAACTGGGTAAAATAAAAAATGACAGTTTTTAGGTTCTGCTTTCTGGAATGTACCTCAGAACTCAGAGAAAACCTCTGCTTTCTTTCTTCTTTATTATAAGGAGCCCGGCAACAGGAAGAGCCGGATGGAAAAGGTGGCTGGGCAAGATGTGTGAGGTAATGGAGCTTTCCATCTCTTTCTAAGAGCCCAAATTCCCAGCACTGTGGTGTCTTCACAAACCCTGAAACACTGAAGTCCTCCTTGTCACAGACCTCAATCTAAGTCTCTCGCTCCTTCCCACGGGTTGGCAGATGAGGGTCAAAGTCTCATGTCAAGTTTCTTGTGCCAAGTTCTGCTATAAATCTTTTCAGGGGTCCGAGCTTAGTGAACTTTGCTCCTTCCTATAACCTCACACATGAGTCAAAAGGCTATTAGCCCTGGGGCTGGAGAGATAGCCTAGCGGTTAAGAGCACTGACTGCTCTTACAGAGGACCCGGGTTCGATCCCCAGCACCCACATGGCGGCTGAGAACCGTCTGTAACTCCAGTTCCAGGAGAACTCCAGTTCCAGGGAATCCGAGACCCTCTTCTGACCTCCGCGGCATTGCACGACACGGGTGCACAAACCTACATGCAGACAGTACACTCATACACATACAAAAATAAATAAAAAAAAATTAAAAAAAAAAAGGCTATTAGCCCTAATAAATGTTGTTTTCTAAGCAACAAATAATGTTTTGGGATCGTATGTGGGGATCTATGAACAAAGCTTAAAGGCTAAAGTGAGTACTTAAATATTGTGGTCTGTGTTTCAATTTCCATCTGAAATGAAATTTCCACCCAGTATGAAACTTCCAGTCTTGCATGTGAAGTAATAATAATGCCCCAACAGCTGCTCCTTAGGGCATTTCAGGTGAAGCTTCAAATAGCAAACTGAACCAACACCACAGAATTCTGTTGAAGAGGAAAATTCATGGAAGATGAGAATGTTGAATTCATGCACCGAATTTTGGACAAGTTATTTTGTCATGATAGTTGCCAAGATCAGAGAAACACTTTTCCAGTTCCTTACACACCATGCTCAAAAACTCCTAGCCTACATGTCTCACATCAAGCATGCCAATGCACATAAGCTGAGGAAATAGTTCACACTGAGATATAATTCCTTAAATATATTTCAGACTCTGTAGGAAATCTCAGGCAGAAAAATCCATTGTGCTGTGTGAGTACTGGTGGTAATATATCCTATTCAATCGTTGTTATGTGCTTTGTTAGTAAAGTAAAAGAGTTCTCCAGTCATGTCTTGTCATTCATGGAAATGTAGGAATTCACAAATTATTTGGGGTTTTCCTTTCCTTTTGAAAGGCCTAAAAAATTCCAGAAGCTCTAAAATACATAGAGGGAAGAGTATATTTAGCTCAGAGCCATGTTTCCCAGTTCTGCCCAGCTCTGGTGAGGACACAGGAACGGACAGTATCAGGACAGAACGTCACATGCTGAAGAAGCATTCACGTGAGTTATTAGGCAGTTTTATAGCTATTCTCCTGGGAATATTTCTCTTGATCTTCCAGACTCCTACCAGAACAGCTGATTAACCTTTCCTTACACCGTTCATGGGCTTTTCTAGCCCAGAATTACAAACTCTTCCAAATTCCTTCTGCAAAGTATCTCCATAGGCCTAAGAAATACATGCCTAGTTTTAGACAGTAAAGGCTCCAAGTCTTGGTACCAATTTTCTGCATTAGTTGCTTTTATCATTATCATGACTACATACCTGACAGAAGCAACCTGTCCTAGCTTAATTTCTGTGGCTATGATAAAATAGTCTGACATAAGCAGCTTGATAGAGAAAGGCTTTACTTTGGTGTACAATCCCAGGATATCATCAAGTCAAGTCTGCAGGAACTTAAAAGAGCTAGTCACCTACCATCAACAGTAAAGGGGAGAGAGAAATGAATGCAGGTGTGATTACTAGTCAGCCTGTTTTCTCTATTTTTGCATAATTCAGGGTTTAAACTCAGGGAAGCAAGCTGCCCACAAGGAAATAAGGCTTTATAGTTTGTTTGGCTCACAGTTTGAATCCACAGGAAAGAAGTCATGGAGGCAGGAGTGTGAGTTGGTTGGTTGCATAGCCTCTGTAATCAGGAAAGACAAGGACACACACACACATGCACACACACATACACACACATGCACACACATATGCACACACCCATGCACACACACATGCACACACACACAGGTCTACTGATTATTTCTCCTTGTATTTATTTATTATTTTTTATGTGTATGAGTGTACTGTCTGCATGTAAGTAGGTGCACCTGTGTTGTGCAATGCTGCATGCAGAGGTCAGAGAGGGTGTCAGATTCCCCTGGAACTGGAGTTAAAGACAGTTCTTATCCGCCATGTGGGTGCTGGGAATTGAACCTGGGTCCTCTGCAAGAGAAGTCTGTGCTCTTAACCACTGAGCCTTCTCTCCAGCCCCTTATTTCTCCTTTTTATTCAATCCAGGACCTCAGCCCATGGAATGCTGTCACCCTCATTTAGGCTGAGAATTCTCACCTCAGTTAACTCAGTCTAGAAACTTCCTCACAGATGTGCCCAGATGTTGTCTCCTCGGTGATGGTGATTCTAGAGCCTCTCAAGTTGACAGTCAGTATTAGGTATCAAAGAAGCTCTCCTCTGTTAAACCTCTCTGGAAATACTCTCAAGGCTGCAACCAGAGATGGGTTTCTTAGGTGATCCTAAATCCTGCCAAGTAGACATGAAAACGGACCATCACAGAAGCATTACTATGTCGCTCTAGAGCTTGTGTTTACCTGTATTTGGTCTGAAATACTATCTGGGTTTCTTTGCTCTTTCCTCAAGCACATTATTTATAAATCCTCCTAATGGATTCAGTTAGTACAAATGTTCTCAATTGCCATTGCGGGAAATGTGTTGATCTCGGCTTCACATCCTGACAGCTTTTTTTCCCTGGGAATAGCAATTTAGGTCCCTGTGACTTTCTCTCAACATATTAAAAATTATTTGCACCATTTTACAGTTTTTTTGTCGGTATCAGGTAATCAGTATTGCTCTAACCACGTCTCTTTAAATATCACCTTCTGTTTGTTCAGGAAACTTCTGTCCAGCCATTCTCCTTGCTGTGAGGCTCTGTAATTTCACTACCATGTTAAGGTGGATTCCCTAATCTCTTCCCTGGGACATCCCACTTTTCTTGAATGTTGTATTGATGTGTTTTATCAGCTTAGGAAGAAAATAGTTCTCCTGGCCTATTCTCTTCCTTTTACTATCAGCTATCTTTTGTCTTTCTCAGTTGAATACTTGTTTTTTTGAATACTATTTGAAAACAAGTTAATTTGAATACTATTCAAATACTCATAATTTGAATTTTAAATTATTCCCAGAGGCTCAGGCTTTGACAATATGTTCCCCAGGGACAGGCAATATTCTGGGAGTCTGTAAAAACATTAGGAGGTTCAGCCTGGCAAGCAAAAAATTGTCTCACTAGAAGCAGGTTTTGAAGATTATACCTGGGTTCTACTCTCAATTCCTGGTCTACCATTTTGAGCCACTTTCTCCTTTTTTTGGTCTGGTATTTCCTTCTATGCCACCAGAGCAAGGAAGTTTTGGAAGTTTTAGAAGGGGAGTGTGTACACTGTGCCTTGTATTTTGGAATTACGTAAATTTTTTTTTTTTTTATTTTGGAGGGGTTCATGGGTAAGCCTCAGAAGACACTTTGAACTTTTGAAGAGTACTGAAACTGGTAAAGTCTATGGGGGCTTTTTCAATTTAGACTGAATTCATTTGACATTATGATATGGCCATGAACTTCTGTGGTTCAGGAAGTGAAATGTGATGATTTGGGTGAGATATGGCTCACTGTAGGCTCAAGTATTTGACCACTTAGTGTATGGTCTCCAGTTGGTGGTGCTGTTTGGATGATCAGGCAGCCTTGCTGGAGGAAGCACACCAGTCACTGGGAGCAGGCCTTGAGCATTCATTCATTCCACTGGCAGCTTGCTTGCTAATGCTTCTGCTTGGCCAATGTGAGCTCTCAGCTTTCTGCTCTCGTCACCTCCTGCTCTCAAGTTTCTCTTGACATTATACTCTGTAAAATAAATCTGTCACTGCAGATGCCCTACATGCAAGCTTTGTTTTATTTTCTGGAGTGCCAGATTGGGGTGGCTGTCAGCAGCAACTCACAGTTCTCTTCTGATGCTATTTTATTTCCTCTTTTGTGGGCCAGGATGCTAGAAATGATCAGAATGAGGAGCTCCAAAGACTCCTAAAGAGAGGCAGTAAATGCAGGGATCTGGGGATGTGTAAGTTGCATAATTACGTTCAACAAAAATGGACTTTAGGCAGTGGGACTATCTCCAAACCCTGTGAGAGCAGAAGTGACAGGAAAGGACCTGCCCCCAATCAACAGTAGAAACCAGCCTGAGGTAGCCAGACTCTGCATGGGAAACAGTTGAAGGTTGAGTCTAATAGTTGGCTTTGGTTTCCTTGATATTCCAGACACTGAAAACCAAGGGAAACCCCCAACTGAGAATTCTCTTACTGGATAAAACTGGAGCCGGAAAAGTGCATCAGGGATCAAGAAACTTGAAGAGAAAGCATTTCACTTGGGCATTTCAACAAAGTACATTACCATGGGTGGTGAGCAAAGATGCATGTGAACAGGAGATAGCTCTCTGTGTCACCCTGACCTCCCCAGGACCTCATGCGCTGCTCCTGGTGGTCCCGCTGGGCCTTTACACTGTGGAAGAAAACAAGGCCATAAAGAAGATCCTGAAAATGTTTGGAAACAAGGCTAAAAGCTTTATGATTGTCTTATTCATCAGGAAAGATGACTTGGAGGGCACCGATTTCCGTGATTACTTATAGTCGGCTCCATCGTTCATTCGGGAGTTGTTGGCCACGTTTCATGGTCGCTACTGCCTGTTCAACAACAGGGCAACAGGAGCAGAGCAGGAGGCCCAGAGGACACAGCTGCTGACACTGGTGCAGCTCATGGTGAGGGAGAACTGGGGAGGATGCTACACCAACAGGATGCATGAGAAGGCCGAGGAAGTGATTCAGAAAGAAACACATGATTTGCAAGAATGTTACAGAGCAGAGCTGGAGAGAGAGAAAGCACGGATAAGAAAGGAGTATGAAGAGGAAATTAGAGATCTGAAAGATCAGCTGGAGCAGGAAAGGAGGAGGTCAGTTATGGAGAAGGAAGTCTCAAGAAGGGAAGCAGTTTATGCAGAGAGACAGCAAGGTGCCAGGAGGGAAGCTGAGAACCAGAATAAGATACTTGACTTAATCCTAACAGCATGGGAGTTTGCTTCTCTTCTCTTTGACTCTTTTGTGCAAGATTAGACCTAATGAAAAAGTTATCTATGCACTCTGAATATTTTCTGATAACCCTGCCTATGCATCAGAGTATAATGCTTTTCTTTCCACCTTTTAGGACAAAGGAGTGTTGTAAAATTCACCAATGGCAGCTTGTAGATGTTTGATAGATTTTTCAAGGGATGGATAAATTCTGACTTTGTGAAATCCAATAGGAAGGATTACTACTTCTACCCTTGTGTTCTTCCTGGGAGACAAAGAGAAGCTCACTCAGGAGAACCCAGAAGGTGACTCTCAGTTATATCTGGCAGTTCTCAGGTAGTTGGTTGGCAGATAAACCACCTGAAATTTCTACTCACTTATATTTGCCTTAAGAATAAGAGTCACTTGTGTTTTATTAGAAAGCTCAGTTATTTGCATGAGGTACATGCTGTATAAATGAAAATACCCAATCAAGATAATGTTACATATCAATAAAGAAAATGAAGAAAATAAAAGCAATCCAACAAAAAGCTAGCAGAGATGGCCCCTCTTGCTTGTATCTTTCCTTTCTTGAACTGCTCACTAGTTCTCCCACATTTTTCCCCACCCAATGTCTGTTAGTGAACACAAATGACCTGATTTCATCCACTAAGTTCTCAATGCAGTTTGGGATTCAGGTGGACTTGAATTCTAGTTGCTATTGGGCCACTGACCAGCAAAACTGATCTCTAGAAAACATACATCTAATCTCCTTCATCTCAGAATAGCAACAACTGCAGGTGTGCTTGTGCATGTCTCTAATCCCAGCCTGCATAACAAGTTGCAGGCCAGACAGGGATGCATAGTAAGCCCACCTATAATTTGAAATGGAAGGCTTATTTCTGGAGCACTTCCACTTTGTGGATTTGCTTCATACATGGGACAATTAGGCACACCCTTAGAGGTGATACTGGGCCCCTGGAGACTTCCTGTTTGTCTCTTGCTCCTAGCAGCCATGAGGTAAGTACACTTCCTGTGTCACCTCCTCTCACCTTGATGTACTACTGTTCTATATCAAATTCAAAGCAATAGGATCAAAACACTATGGCTCTGAAGTCAGGGGCCCCAGCGAAACTTTCCTCATTACGTTGATTACATAGCCTGGCACGTGGTTCAAGCCTGTAAACCCAGCATTGCAAAGGCTGAGGCAGGATTATGAGGCCGACAAGGGCTACTTAGTGAACTCCCAGCCAACCTGGTATACATGTGAGATTCTGTCCCTAAACTAAACAAAAGTTTATTATAAGGCATGTTTCCAAAGTAACAGAGAGCCAACTAGCTAGAAAGTTGGAACTAAGAAGTGAGGGTCGCTGCCTGTTCCTGAGATGAAATGGAGACATGTTTGTAACAGGCTGGTTTACAGAAGGTGCTGGAAAAATTTGGAGAATGAGGTTAGAAAAAGCCTAGAATGCTGGGGGCAGAGGTTAAAGGCTATTTCTGGTGAGGGCTCAAAATTCATGTGCATCTCAACATGTCCCAGAGAGTCCATGGCCACCAAACGATGAGAGCCCAATTCTGAGAACTGTGTTAAATTATGAAAATAGGATTGCTGATGTCAGCCTGCCTGTTTGTGCAGGACTTCCTGCTGTCTTCCCCACTTTCATTTCCTGTCTCCCCACCTTAGCGATTTGTCTGACTTTCCACATAAAGTTGTGGTCACACTACAGGTCAGAGATAGAATTTGTGGCTGTGCCATCTCCTTCCTCCACATGGGATTTTCTGTAAAAGCCACTCATTCAAAATTTAGGATGAGTCACGTGGACAGGCTGGGACAAGAAGGGGCCACATCAGCAGATAGCACTGACCTGGCTCATGGTCCTCCTCAGACCGTTCATAGGCTGCATCTGGCACAGGGTGCAGCAAGAGAGGCTTCCTGTCAAGCCACGGGTGTTCTCATTCAAAACAGGGCAACAGAAGCATTTCTGAACCCCTGAGAAGAAACAGACTGCATAACTGTAGCAACAGGATAAAAAGAATTCCAAAGCTTAAATACCGGTCGCACTCTGCTCTTCTTGGTTTACTGTATCTTTTTTTTTTTTTTTTTGAGACACTGTCTCCCTATAGCCCCAGCTGGCCTGACACTCACTCTGTGGACCAGGCTGGCTACCTTGAACTGACAGAGATTACTGTATCTTTTAAATTAATGAAAACTTGAAGTTTGTACTAAAATTCTTTTTACTTGGAGTGACAAATTTGCAGAAGTTTGTCTTCCATTCTCCCTAGGTATTGCTTTTTCTAATTAAGTGAGATAAGGGGTATAGATAAGGGTCAAGTGGAAAGTAGGGGGTTTAGTGGGGGCTACCTAGAGCCTGCTGAGGCAGGCTTTGCTCCCAGATCTCTGTCCTTCCTCTTTGTCTGTCAGCTTGGCTATCACAGACCCAGCTCTAAACCCTTTAATTTTCCTTTCCTCACTATTTCAGGTCTTGCCATGTTAACCTTAACGTTCCTTAACTCTAACATTTGCTTTTACCATTCAAAGTGATATTTACCTCCCCTGTCTACATCCACCTGGAAGCTGTAGGAATTCCTTATTCTATGGCCCAGGATCACATCCTCCTCCCTGTCTAGAAAGATGCCCCAGGACCCTTGGGCCCTGTTCATAAAGGTTCAGGAGAGCCAGAGGCTGTTTGCATCCCTGCTCCTGGCCAGCATCCATCCCTCCACAGGTGTCAGAGCCACTGTGGGCACCCACCCATCTCAGGTGCCTTTGCTTATTCAGAGAGAGAGACCATGCAGAGGCAAGCAAACACAATAGGATGAGACTATTCCTGGAGTGGCTCATGGTGGAGTCCAGGAGAGACAGTGCATGGGCGGGAGCTGTGGATTGGCTCACTGTGCTGGAGACCACTTTTATAGTTTGGTTGCTGTCCTGTGTGATCACACTGGCAGTTACAGCACATGACTCAGGATTTCTGCCAGGTCCCGTCTATCTTCTGCTGTCTGCATCAGGAGTTTTCACTTGCATGGTGATGAGCACGTGCCAATAAACTGCACTTCCTTCACAAAATACCATGTGGGTGCCTATCAACACTGCAGGAAGCACATTTGGTTTAGAACTAGATAGATATTGTATACATGTGGTCCTTGCAGAAATGTGCTGTACGAGCTTAGAAATTAGGTGGTGGAGTGGCATGGAAAGAATGAGAGTCCAGATGAGAGGTAGCAGTCAGATTAAAGTCACTCTCAACCGTGGTCAAAGTGTCACCCTCTTTTCATAGAGAAGGATGGGGAGGAGTGCTGTGAAGAGGAGGAGGATGGAGAGGAGTGCATGAAGAGGAGGATGGTGAGGAGTGCCGTGAAGAGGAGGAGGATGGGGAGGAGTGCCATGAAGAGGTGGAGGATGGGGAGGAGTGCCGTGAAGAGGAGGAGAATGGGGAGGAGTGCGGTGAAGAGGAGGAGGATGGGGAGGAGTGCCGTGAAGAGGAGGAGGATGGGGAGGAGTGCCGTGAAGAGGAGGGGGATGGGGAGGAGTGCCGTGAAGAGGAGGTGGATGGGGAGGAGTGCCGTGAAGAGGAGGAGGATGGGGAGGAGTGCTGTGAAGAGGAGGAGGATGGGGAGGAGTGCTGTGAAGAGGAGGAGGATGGGGAGGAGTGCTGTGAAGAGGAGGAGGATGGGGAGGAGTGCAGTGAAGAGGAGGTGGATGGGGAGGAGTGCTGTGAAGAGGAGGAGGATGGGGAGGAGTGCCGTGAAGAGGAGGAGGATGGGGAGGAGTGCAGTGAAGAGGAGGAGGATGGGGAGGAGTGCATGAAGCGGCGCGGCGGATTGGAGGAGTGTAGGAAGCGGAAGGGATGGGGAGGCGTGCAGGGAAACGAGGAGGATGGGGAGGAGTGCCGTGAGAGGAGGAGAACTGCGGGAGGAGTTGCCGTGGTTTGACAGAGGAGGAGCGTATGGGGACGGAGTGCTCGTGTTTGCAGAGGAGGAGGATGAGGATGTGGAGGAGAGTGCTGTGAAGAGGAGTATGGGACGGAGTGCTGTGAAGAGGAGGAGGATGAGGAAAGGGAGGATGTGCGTTTAAGAGGAGGTGGATGGGGGAGGAGGAAGTAGTGCCGTGAATGAGGAGGAGGTGGTGGAGGAGGATGGGGAGGCGGAGGAGGATGGGGAGGAGTGATGTTAAGAGGCTGAGGTGGGAGGAGGCCGTGTGCTGTGAAGAGGAGGATGGGGAGGCGTGCTGTGAAGAGGGAGGAGGATGAGGCGGAGGATGTGAAGAGGAGGATGATGGGGGGAGTGCTGTGAAGAGGAGGATGATGGGGGGAGTGCTGTGAAAGGAGGGATGGGGAGGAGTGCAGTGAAGAGGAAGAGGATGGGGATGAGGCGGAGTGCGTGAAGAGGGGAGGAAGGATAGGGGGGGTGCTGTGAAGAGGAGGATGATTGGGGGAGTGCTGTGAAAAGGAGTAGGGATGGGGAGGCGTGCGTTAAGAGGGGACGAGGATGGGAGGAGTCTGTGAGCGTGAGATGGGTAGGAGTGCCGTGACAGAGGAGGCGGAGGTGGTGAGGAGTGCTGTAAGAGCTGGATGATGGGGAGGAGTGCTGTGAAGAGGAGGGTGATGGGGGGAGTTGCGCTGAAGAGGAGGAGAGGAGGATGGGGAGGAGTGCCATGAAGAGGAGGATGGGGAGGCGTTGCGTGATTGAAGAGGAGGAGGATGGAGAGTGCCGTTGATGACGAGGAGGAGGGTGGGGAGGAGTGCCGTGAAGAGAAGGATGGGGAGGAAGAAGAGAGGATCGGGAGTGAGTGCCTTGAAAGAGGAGGAGGATGGGGAGAGTGCTGTGAAGAGGGAGCGATGTGTGAGGAGAGTTCTGTGTGTGAGGAGGATGGAATGTGGAGGAGTGGCAGTGAGGGAGGGATTGGGCGGGAGGATTGCGTGAAGAGCGGAGATGGGGAGGCTGTTGCATGAAGAGGGAGGACGGAGAGGAGTGCCTGAAGAGGAGGATGATGGGGGGAGTGCCGTGAAGAGGAGGATGGTGGCAGGAGTGCCTTGACGAGGAGGAGGCTGGGGACGGAGTGCTGTGAAGAGGAGGATGTGGAGGAGTGCAGTGAAGAGGCGGGAGGAGGAAGAGGAGGTGTTGGAAGAGGAGGAGGATGAAGAAAAAAGAGGAGGAGGAACAAAACGAAGAGGAGGAGGAATAGAAGAAGGAGGAGGAGGAGGATTGGGAGGAGGAGTAGTGCTGTTAGAGGACGAGGATGGGAGGAGTGGCTGTGAAGAGGGGCATGGGTACGGAGTGCCGTGAGAGGAGGAGGTGGGTAGAGTGCTGTGACAAAGGAGGAGGATGATGGGGGGGAGTGCTGTGAAGAGGAGGAAGATGGGGCGGAGGAAGAAGGGGAGGAGGCAGGGGAGGTCAGTGCCTGTGAAGAAGGGATGCTGGGGGGGGCGTTGCTGTGAAGAGGAGGGATGGATGGAGAGGAGTGCCGTTTGAAGAGGGGGACTGAGGGGAGGAGGAGGATTGAGAGGAGGAGGGGAGGAGTGCGTTGCAAAGATGAGGATGGGTAGGAGTGCCCATTAAGAGGAGGAGGATGGGGAGGAGTGCTGTGAAGAGGAGGATGATGGGCGGAGTGCTGTGAAGAGGAGGATGATGGGGGGGCGTGCTGTGAAGAGGAGGACGATGGGGAGGAGTGTTTTGAAGAGGAGGAGGAGGATGGGGAGGAGTGCTCTGAAGAGGATGAGGATGGGTAGGAGTGCCATGAAGAGGAGGAGGATGGGGAGGAGTGCTGTGAAGAGGAGGATGATGGGCGGAGTGCTGTGAAGAGGAGGATGATGGGGAGGAGTGCCGTGAAGAGGAGGAGGATGGGGAGGAGTGCTTTGAAGAGGAGGAATATGGGCAGGAGTATCATGAAGGGGAGGAGGATGGGGAGGAGTGCTGTGAAGAGGAGCATGATGGGGGGAGTGCTGTGAAGAAGAGGAGGATGGGGGGGAGTGCCGTGAAGAGGAGGAGGATGGGGAGGAGTGTTGTGAAGAGGAGGAGGATGGGGAGGAGTGCTGTGGAGAGGAGGAGGATGGGGAGGAGTGCTTTGCAGAGGAGGAGGATGATGAGGAGTGCCGTGAAGTGCCGTCTTCTGGCTGTAACGTGTTGACTGCTCTCAGTGAACTCAGAGTAGCTGCGGCTGCTGCAAAGGACCTGCACAAGATTGGTCCTGTGAAATCCCAGTGTGCGTGGGGAAAGGTTTTGTGGGGAGCACTGTCTTCAGTGCTGCAGCCTCTGGTTACTAACCCATGCTCTAGTAAATAAATCTCCATGCATATTCATGCAAGCAGCACTAATGAAAACCAGCAAGTTACAGCAAAACAAATCCCACAACAACGAAAGGCATGGAGGGAAGACGTTATGTAACAGAAGGGGTTCAGTGGGAGGCGCCCACCAAGAGAAGCTAACAGGGATGAAAATGACCAAAATACATTATATACATGAACAAAATTGTCAAATAATGCTTTTAGGTTCGTAATGTTTTTAAGCTCTGGAAAGTTCCTTTCTGAATGAGCGTGTTTCTGTGCTTATTACCACGGTGGTTCCAATTTACGTAAACTGTTCAAAGCACTTGAACACATCCTCTGTCACATAATTTAAAACATTTTAAAAGATATTTTATTTGAAGTTTTGTGAATTTCTAACAGTATCTCTTAATCATATTTTAGCTCCCCCTCCCTGTCTGCACCCCTCCCATAGTCTGCCTACAGGTCTTCATGCATTTCGTAATATGTGTTAAGGCCTATCAAGTCAAGTTTGTGTACCCCGATATCCCTCAGTGTGAGTTTATCCATGGGAGGATGTTCGGCCTTTCTGGCGTCACTCCCTTAAAGAAGATCAACTCTCCCTGACTCAGCAGTGATCAGCTCCTTGTTAAGGTCATGGCCTCCTGTCCATTTCCCCAGATCTATGCTGGTTTTGTCTGATTGAGTTTGCAGGGACTTGTGCATGCTGTCGCCATTGCTGTACATTCGGACAGATTGCTTCACAATCTTTCTGCTCCACCTTCTGCAATGTTTTCTGAACCCTGGATAGATGTTATTTAATACAGGAGTCCTGTACAGGGACCCACACTCTGCAATCTCTTATTCTTTACACTTGGGCCAGTTGTGGCCTTTTGTGCTCATCACCCTCTGTCGTAGGAGCCTAGAGAGATGCATTACACAAATACACGTGGCTGGAGAGGTCTTACATCTTAGAGAAAACCCTAAGTCTGTTACATCCCTAAACAAATGCAATTTGTTACTGTGTGCTAAATATTTATAAACAAGTAGGCCAGTCATCGCTCATCCAAGGAGCTCCTTTTGCAACAGAGGTTATTACAGAGTGCCACAATTTGTCACACACACAGAATAAGTGTTTATGAGGTGCCCAACCATAAGTGACATACTTACAATGAAACCTTCATACCTAAGGCTCACAGAACATGGTAGAATGAGGGGTAAAGAGAATTAAAGAATTTTCCAAAATATATTGTTATGGTTATAGAATTACATGGTTATAGAATATGCCCATTGGGACTGGAGAGATGGCTCATCAGTTAAGAGCACTGACTGCTCTTGCAGAGGACCCAAGTTCGATTCCCAGCACCCACATGGCTGCTAAGGCATAGTAGTGCACTCCTTTAATCCTAACACTTGGGAGACAGAGGCAGGTGTATCTCTGTGAGTTCAAGTCCGGCCTGTTCTACAGAGTGAGTTCCAGCCCAGCTGGGGCTATAGGGAGACCCTGTCTCAAAAGGACAATAATAAAAAAGAATATGCCTATTAAGACAGCTTACATTAGGAAAGAAAACTGTGATTGGGTATCATCTCCTCAGAAAAAAACAGATTCCAATTCTGCATGAAGAAGTAAGAAGTGAACACTTTAAATAATATATTTTATTTGTTGTTTTTGTTGTATGTGTATGAGTGTATTGCCAGCATGTATGTAGGTGCACCGTGTTGTATAATGCCCATGGAGTCAGAAGAAGGCATTTAATTACCCTGCAACTGGATTATGGATGTTTTCTAGCCACGATGTGGGTGATGGGAATTGAATCTGGGTCCTCTGCAAGAGCAGCACTTACTCTTATTCCCTGAGCTATCTCTCTAGACCTGAAAAGTGAAAACTTTTGAAAACTATTTTTATCGAGATTTTGATAATTTCATAAGACAGTTCTTAATCAAATCTCCTCCTCCTCCATCCATGGCCCAACTTCTCCCCACTAAGCCCTAATGAGTTCTGCCGCACATGTTAAATCCCATCTGGGCAAGCATTTTACCTGGATGTCGTTTGGTGCAAGTTCATCCACTAGAGTCTATTCAGGCTACCTAGACATCTTCAGGAAGGTCTACTCTCTGTCACCCAGTGGTAACCAGTCTCCAGCAGTTCTCAGGCTAGGGCTGGCCCACCACACAATTCCCTCGCACCACAAATGTCAATCATTTGATTGACATTTATTGAGAAGAAATGATACAACCTTATTCACCTGTAAGATTATCTCATGCAAAGAACTTTCTAAGAAAACAACTGAGAAACATGATCATCGTTGTCATACAGCAAAAATAAGTGAGAAGAAATGATTCTGCAAATAGAGACTGCCAAGAACCTGGAGGAGAACTACTTGATCAAGCTTGGAGCCATCTTCTGTGGTCTCCTCAGTAACTTTCTCTGTGTCTGGGGAAGAATCCACATGAGACAAGCATACATACCTTCTTCTTTGAAGTTTCACAAACTGAGAATTTGTGAATCTCATAATAATCAATCAAACATCTAAGAATTTCCACTGTGAACTTTATTGCATTTCTTAGTTATAAAAATAGAGCACTGGACCTTTGAGGAGTGACTTCTATACAGGCTGGTCATCAGAGGAATGGGGAATACACAGAAAGCTTTCTTTTTTTCCCTCTTTTGTTTATTTTTTAAGGGATTCTACAATATAAAAGCACAGTTGTTTTCAGATAACATTGACATTACTCAGTTTGCCGTACAATTAGGTAGTTGGTATATTTTTTTTGGAGTGAGCCAAATTACTAAGCTTAAGCAATGAATGTAAGTAGCATTCATGTAAAACCAATTTGCAAGTATCTATATCCAAATTTTGAACAACCCAAGGTTCCCATAGTCCAGTTGGAGAAGCTTTTATGCACAAGCATGTTGATCAAATAGGAGTCCAGTCTATATTGCTGTAGTCTCATGATTCACTGCAATCTCTCTGTAGCCCTTACATTCTACCATGCCTCCTCTTCTGCAAGTTGTTCCGTAGGCTTTGGGAAAGGGGCACAAGTGGGTGAGAAGCAAAACAGTCTATTTTCTCTGGAGATGTCATTTTGGACTCTAGTCTGTTCAGGTTGTTTCCCTTCATGGGTTGACATCTTCTCCAGGGGTACCTTTTTAATCCTACTAACAAAGCACAAGCAATTGGGTGTACAGGCATTTAAGCAGTACTAATTATTATGGCAAGCTAAGCTGTGAGCATAGACATAGATGCTTGGAGGGTATACTAATCCACAAACTGTGGTTTCTCTACAAAGGGTGACATGTTCTTATTGTGGCTTATATCATCTCCTAACCACTAGAGGACATAAGCTTGTGGCATCAGCCATGAATTATTCCTCCAAGGAGAGAGCTAATAGCCAATTAGATTTGGGATATCTGCCACTGTTGCACAGTATCTCCCAGGCAGTTGAGGTGTAGCTGATACTGATGGAGGAGTCTTGCTTGTCTAAAGGAGACCAATATTTTGCTGTATTGCTTTAGTGGCCTTTGGTAACACTCTCTGGCATTTCAGAGGCCAGTTGTACATTAGCAAGTGACGTCTCAAAACATTTTTTCATGCTCACACCAGGTCTTTGACAACAGGGACTTACTGCCTTTCTCCTTGCATATATCCCAGTTATAGGCAATAGAACTTTATAATTTTGGGGGCTTGGATCCCCTAGCCAACATCTCCTAGGTAGAATAATTCATTGCTGATATCAGAGCTTTCCTGTACTAATATATTTTGCTTAATTACACAGCTTATAAAGACTTTACTATTGAATTTGGCTTTAAATAGAGAATTATCCTTTCACAGTTCCTATCCCTATCAGTCAATTAAAAAAGGGTAGTTATACCTATTTTATAAGAAATTACCAGTATAACAGTTGGCTCTAGTTTACAGTTAGGGAATGACTTCATTACCATCATGTTTTTCTTTTTCCTATAAAGGGGAGAGGTAGGAAGGTTTCTCAGCATCTGGAAGGTAAACTTCATTAGGGCCCATTATAACCAGTTAACCCCAATAGAATTCAGAGAGATGCTCAGTGTTTGTGACTCAGGCAATCTGAGGTTCCTCTTTCTTTAATGTTCAGATGGGTCAGCCTCTCTGCTGGCATTTCCTAGTCCATCCTGCACAGCCAAAAGTTGTACGTTTTCAGACATTTAGATTGGTGTTTTTCCCTATGGGAACATACAAATCCCCTCCCATTTTTAGTTTCAAGATCTCAAAATTGTTAGTTTCAAGATCTCAATTTATCAATAGGTATGGAACACAGAGTTTTCCATTTGTATCCCAGAAGGGATACTACACCACCTCCCACCTCCCTCTTTTTGTTTTTTAAATTTTTATGTTTTGACCTATAGATGCCTAAGTTGTATTTACAGAGAGCTTTCTAATTTATTTACTCTTACCAAACAAGGGCAAGATCAAGGAAGCAACTTCCAGTGCTTTCAGGATGATATCAAATATCTTAGTTCCAGTTTGAACTTCCTTTCTAGCACCTTGTTGCTTCTCTGCATAGAGACACTCCGTTCTTGAGACTTCCTTCTCCATAACTGACCTTCTCCTTTCCTGTTCTAGCTCATCTTTCATATTTCTAATTTCCTCTTCATACTCCTTTCTTATCTTTGCTTTCTCTCTCTCCAGCTCTGCTCTGTAATGTTCTTGCAAATCATGCGTTTGTTTCTGAATCACTTCCTCGGCCTTCTCATACATCTTGTTGGTGTAGCATCCTCCCCCGTTCTCCCTCACCATGAGCTGCACCAGCGTCAGCAGCTGTGTCCTCTGGGCCTCCTGCTCTTCTCCTGTTGCCCTGTTGTTGAACAGACAGTAGCGACCATGAAACGTGGCCAACAACTCCCGAATGAACGATGGAGCCGTCTGTAAGTAACCACGGAAATCGATGCCCTCCAAGTCATCTTTCCTGGTGAATAAGACAATCATGAATTTTCTAGCTTCCTCTCCAAATGTTTCCAGAATCTTCTGTGTGGCCTTATGTTCTTCCGGAGTGTAACGGCCCAGGGGGACCACCAGGAGCAGTGCATGAGGCCCTGGGGAGGTCAGGGCGACACAGCGAGCTATCTCCTTGCGTGTGTCAGCATCTTGTACCTCAGTGTCGAACACACCAGGCGTATCCACGACCACAAGCTCCCTCCCATTCCACATGCTTCTCCTTTGCTCACAGAACTTAGTGATGGATTTTGCTGCAAGCCCTGAGTGAAACACTTTCTCTCCCAGGATGCTGTTCCCTGTTGCACTTTTTCCAGCTCCAGTTTTACCCAGTAAGACAATTCTCAGTTGGGAATTTCCCTGATCTAGGTTTTCAGTCTCTGGAAACATCAAGAAAATAAAGGCCAAATATTAAACTCAACTGTCAACCACCCACCAGGATCTAGTTCTGTTTTTTTTTTTGGGGGGGGTGTTTTTTCTTATCTGTCTCTCCTGCCTTCACAGAGTCTACAAACAGCCACTGGGTCCAGTCCATCTTGAAGGGCTTAGATAACTAGTGCCTCCCTTGATGCCCTGCCTTTATTAACTGTTTCCAGGATTCTGCAGCTCCTTACTCTGAGGCTTTTTTTTGCCTACAAAGGAGGGAATCAGATGAATTGAGCAAAGAACATTGAGCTGTTGCTGACAGCTGCCCCATTAAGAATCCAGGAGCTAACCTGAAGCTTGATGTTGGGACAGATTTTTTTTTTCTAATCTAGTAGGAGTGATATTTAAGTCATCAATATCTTTATTGGTGTTTCTCATATTTGAAAACTAGAATCTTGGGTTGAAACAAGTATATTTCCAAAACTCCTATGACTGATCAACAAGTTGGGTATAGGAAGGCTACAATTATCTAAGAACACTAGGTAGGAGTTCACGTCATCGTTTACTTAGCATCCAAGGGCGAGTTCCCATTCCAAGGGTTCCTGAGGGCCTAGGTTTCTTGGCTATAGCAATGGGGAATGGGAAAGACATGGTGGGAGAATTGAAAATATAGTAAGTATGATTACTCTTGTCACAATTAGCCAATATCAACAGCCATTGCCCATCCATTCCTATCCTGAATCCAAGCCTTTTCTGGGATGTGAATGTGCAGTTCTTCCCACTAACATGCAGCTCCTGCATCTGGATGTGTTCTGTGCCATGCTTTGGATGACAGTGAAGCCCAGCTTCCAAACTGGCTAAGCACACAAAAAGCCTTCTCTTCAATCTCTTCTAAGATTGGCATCGGAAGCAGCTGGCTTGGCAGCAACAGTCAGGCCTGATCCCTGTCACCCTGTCCTGCCAGGGATCCTGTTAATTATACCAAAGCTTCTTAATTGGTATGTTGTGGAACAATATGCAGTCACATAATGAGTATGGGAGTGGCTAAAAACTTTAGCAGAAGTGAGCAATTCCTGAATGCACAGTGAACACATATTTCACAAGTCCAGTGTCTGATGAATCTGTGGACTTTCTGGCAGTACTTGCATGTGCTGTATCGTGGAATTCTAGCCTTGGTTCTGATTGTACTTTGCCCTGTTTGCACCATACAGTGCCACCTAATATTGCCTGAAACATCCTAGCTCTGATTTGAGACCTTTGTCATTTTGGTTATGTATTCATATGAAGTAGCATCTTATACCTGAATATTATAAAAGTAAAATACTGACCAACTCTGCTGAGCTTTGGAGATGCCTCTACATTCTTCAGCATTTTTATGTAAACTTAAAGAAGTACATACATCTTACTACTATGTAAATATGCTTTAATCTTTAATAAGTTGTAATTATATGTATATCAAAGATTCATTTTAAGTTTCTTCATAATTTAATATTTATAAATAGTTGACTTGTGTATCTAATTTTATATACCTATCTACCTGGGGACATGTTAAGAATTTCTTGGGCAAAGGAGGTTTTGAGTGGAAAATTTTATGAATCTTTGAGCTCCAAATGCTTGTGAGAGTATCAAGAGCATATCTGATATTTAGCTTGTTACAGAAGCATGAATAAATTCTCAAGGTTAGTGGAGATGGCCAAGACCACAGAAATTCTTGACTAATTTGCAGAATCTGGAGCCCAAGAAATTGTTTTAAGCTCCTGAAGTGTGAGATAATTTACTAAAGCAGCAAAAGTTCAACCAACATTGTCAATTTCAGTGGGTAAAGGAGCCGAGGAAGAACAAGGGGCACACTGATCAAATCTCAGGTCAGAGTAGGGGCCCAGATGAAGGATCAATTAACCCTACACTGCTCCCTTCCAATCCTTCAACCTGAATAAAGGGCAGAGAGTCCATCAGAAAGTGCAGAGAGTCCATCAGAAAGGGCAGAGAGACCATCAGAAAGGGCAGAGAATCCATCAGAAAGGGCAGAGAGTCCATCAGAAAGGGCAGAGAGTCCATCAGAAAGGGCAGAGAGTCCATCAGAAAGTGCAGAGCCAGCCCCTCTGCTGTGTGCCCTTGTAGGAAGCAGGAACCAAGAAGCTGTGCGGAAGGAGGTTCACACAGGAGGGCTGCTATAGGTCCCACATAAGAAAGAGGGTGTTAAGTCCTCTAGAACTGTTATGGCCAGAACTGTTTAGCCTGGAAATCAACCCCAGGTATTCTACAAGAGCAGCCAGTACTCTAAAGCACTGAGTCATCTCTCCAGCCTCATATATTTGTTTGTTTGTGTGGTTTTTGAAACAGGGTCTTCCTGCAGCCCTTGCTGGCCTGGTTACTATGTAGACCAGGCTGGCCTTCATCTCACAGATCTTTCTGCCTCTGCCTCCTAAGCTCTTGAGTGCTAGGATCAAAGCTGTGCACCACCACGCCTGGCTCATATATAATTTTTAAATGGCAAAATTTAATTCATTGTGGAACAGATTAGTGGTTGCCAGGAGCTAGAAATAAAGGAATGATGGGGTTGGAGAGATGGCTCAGAAGTTATGAGCACTGGCTGCTCTTGCGCAGGACCCGGGTTCAATTCCCAGCATCTACATGCAAGCAATATAGTCATATACATTATATAACAATAATAGATTAAGTATATATAAAAGAAATAAGGGAATGGTAGGAAAGTTGGTATGGCTTTCAAAGATTAATATGAGCCTCCCTGTAAGGGGGGGGGGGAGTAGAACTAACTATTCAGTATGTTGATTGCCATGCACATAAAATTGCATATTTGACAAAATTGTATAGAACTAATTATGCACACATAAGTGGGTTCTTTCAAAGTCAATTTCCTGACTGTGAGATTGGACTATTGTTTTACAAGATGACACTATTGGGGAAACTGGGTGGAGGATGCAAGAGATTTCTTTATATTTACTACTGTTTGTGAAACAATAATCAGTCTAATAAAATTTTCATTTAAAAAAATGAGAAGGGACACAGAGCAAAAACCTGTCTTCAAACACTTGAAAGAAAAAAAAAGAAGTAAGGAGGGAAGGGAAGGAGAGAGAGATAGAGTGAGCGAGTGAGAGAGAGAGAGAGAGAGAGAGAGAGAGAGAGAGAGAAGAGAAAGGACAAAGAAATAGAAAGACAGAGAGACTATGCTGAGCCCCAGATTAATGAGACACCGTTTGATTTCTCCTGCTTATCCTGATGCGGCTGTCAGAGGAGATCAAGCAGGCGGGAGGGACTACACCCTCCCCTAACTGCCTCTCTGATAGCTGCAGTCTGGCTGCTGACCTGGTCTCCCTCCCGCACCCCAGCACCCCTCTCACCATAGCTGGTCCTTGGCTGGCTAAAGAAGGAGTCAACACCACCATGCTGGGCTGCCATTGCTGCTGGACTCTCTGGAGAGAAATAAATGTGACCACATACTTTAGCAAGAAGGAGAATAAATAGAACCTTGTCTTCCTGTAAACAACATTTAACTTTTGGCATCAACTTTTCATTTATTTATTTATTAATTGATTTTTTGAGACCCCGTGCTGACTTGTAGGCTCAGGTGGTCTGCAACTCGATATGTGTACCATTCCTAGAGACTGACCTGCCACTGCCTCCTGGATTAAAGGCCTGCAATCTTGCTGAGTATAGTCTTGCTACTTTTGCTGTCTCATGCTCCAGTTCAAAAACTCACTTCACTTCATTTCCACTTTAATTCTCGGTGCTTCTTGCCACGGCTCTGGCTCTCTCCTCTCTAGCCAATAATGTCGTGCATACTCTCCACCTACCTCAGGGTTCCAAATTTCTGGTTCGACTTTTTGTCAGCAGCTCATGGGCATCTCCAACAGAGTTTAGCCAGAACACAACCCTTGATTCTACCCCAGCCACAGTTCCTCATCTAGGGAATGGAGTCACATGACCTGTGGCTCTTGTAAGACCTTGGGGTCCTCTTCAGCCCATGTCTCCTGACTTTTCAGACCTTGGGGTCCTCTACTGCCCATGTTCCCTGACTTGCATCTACCTATTGTCAAATCTTAATGATTCTTTCAAAAATCTCAAAATTATCGATTTCTCCTCACCTTCACGTGGACTAATCCACTGCCCTTTGCTGGCAAAGTAGCAGGATCCTCACTGAACATCTCAATTTCTGTACCTTTTCTTGACCACCTCAAGTATTATTTTAAAACTGAAATTTCACTTTATTTTTATTTTTATATTTCTTCATACTTTCTCCTTACTGTTTTGTTTTGGTAATTTTTTTGAGACAAGTTCTCACTATAGAGCTGTACAAGGCATGGGTATTGCTATGTAGACCAGGGTGGCCCCTGACCCATGTTTCTGGGTCTCAAGGCTGTTTCAGCCTCTCAAGTGCTGGGATTAAAGTATGTGCACACGCCTGGCCTGTATACCTTTAGAAAGTAATTGAAGGCATTGAAATGTTCCAGAAGGCTCCTCAGTCCTAACACTTCATTCCCACTGGCTTATTCTCTGTTCTAGAATCCTCTAGGCTCCCTCCAACTTTGGGCTTTTGCAGAGCTGCTCCTTTTCACTGAGTCTCTCCTGCTCTGTCCCACTGCCCAGCTGGTTCCTGCTCAGCTCTCTGCTCTTACAGATCCCAGCAAACCTTCTCAGAACCAGCATGGACCTGTGGTGCCTACTCTCTTGAGCCCACTTGGGCTTGCTCTAACCACACACTGACATTTCTTCAAGGACATGAGTTACAAAAGGAACTTATTTTCCTAATGCTTTTCTGTCCCTTCCTAGGCTGTCTGTGGTAGGACAGGAAGACAGTTTTGTCTGGTAGTTTGCTAATCTCCCAGGGAACAAGTACAATATGAACAATGGGTAATTCTCAATAGATCATCATCAAACAAATTGCTAACTAAAGCCTGCTCTTTGCCTCCCCAGTTGATTCTTACCTGTGAAAATGACAGTCCTTTTCCTAGTTAATCAGCACATAGTAGTGCAGAAAATCTGGACTTGTTTTTGAATGTTTTCTTTCTCTTTTACCCATGACCATTTTGGAGAACTCTGACTGGATCTCCACAAAGTTGCCCTCAATTACAAACTGGAACTAGAAAGGTAGAGGCTTCTTTTGAAATAAGGATTTCTTCTTTATTTTTTGTCTTTTTGGTTGGTTGTGACCCTGAGAGTTTATTGGCTGCTCCAGCTCCCTGGCCCTCTTCCTTATTTTTGAAGGATAAGTGTATAAAAAAAAAGTTTCTCAATAACTGGAAAAAGACATAATAACATTTTACAAAGCATCGGGTTTGATTACAATGTGGATATTGGCTCCTAGTGCCAGGACAGAAGACAGACTGGGGCAACAGAAACACAGGAATTGTCTCGGTATTTCCCAAGGCCTACTTCTTCAAACACAGGGACACTTTAGACCCTGATTCATTGGTAAAGCTAGCAACCTATGCTTCTGCCAGTGCTGACCGGATGGACCAAGTTCTCATCTTTCTGACTATGAACAAGGATTCTGTCCTGACTTCTCCTGAACTCCAGAGTCAGTCCCTAGGTAGAGCTCAGCTCTTTGTGAACCCAATAAGGGATGATCTCCATGGGGACAATTTGGAAAAGATGAACTGGCCAGTGCTGGCCCCGGACCTGTGTGCTGGGCAAAGGAAGACGCACACTTAGCTTGTCTGTTATGGATCCCTGTTTTCCTGTCTGCTATTTCAGAGAAAATGTTTCCCTTCAATTCTTTCAAGAGTCAAGTTTTAAATTTTTCACTCAGTGAAGAAAAATTTCCTTGTAATTAAGTATTCTCTAAGCAGCAGCCCCTGAAACACATGTTAATTTGTGGGACTCAGCCTTCAAAACTGATTGAACCTTGAGCTTAACAGCATGAAACAGGAACCAGGAAGCAAAATTTCTGAGAGCAAGTTTGCCAGGCTTAGAAGATAGAGCCAAAGAGAGGTCCGCACAGGCTCCCCTTCTCCACCCTGTTCCCATACCTGGAAGTCTGGGTCTTGTCTTGCTCCTCTTGGATTTTGCAGCAGTGATAAAACACCCACCCAGACGGAGCTGCAGGAAGGAAGCTGGGGGAGGGGCTATTCAAGCTTGAATGCACAAGGGACCACCCATTTTTCTAGCTGGCTGCATGCCAGAACTTTCTGCAAAGGTGAGATTGTTCTGGGCTCTTCAGTACATTACTCATGAGCCACTGGTAGTTACTGAGCACTTGGAATGTGACAGGTTGATCACAGAACTGAAGTTTTATCTGCATTTCGTTTGTCACCTTTTTCATTGCTGTGGCCGAATACCTTGACAAAAGCAATTTAAGGGAGAATAGGCTCATTCTGACTTAAAGTCAAGGGCATGACTCCATAATGGGAGGGAGACAGGGCATCAGGCAGAGAAGGGGTGTAGGCAGGAACAGGATGGTTGGTCACAAACAAGGGCAGAAAGTGGAGCAGAAGAATGCATGTACTGGGCTCCATTTCTCCTTTGTATTCAGTATGGAACCCTGGGCTGCGGGATTATGGAATGGCCTACCATATTTAGGATGACCTTTCCATTCATTTAATGTAGATAATCCCAGAGACATGTCAGAGATTTGTTTCCACGGTAATTTTAAATCCTTTATGCTGATAGTCAAGATTAGTTGTCAAATTCATTTGTTCAAAGACCCCACGTGCCAGTGGACACATGCTAGACCACATGGGAAGTGTACTTGGGTCATGATGTAGAGGTCTGGAGAAACAACTGTGAAACAAGAGAGTCAGCAGCACTGAAGGTCCCTGGGACCTCTTCTCAGCACAGCAGACCACAGTTCTGATGGCCTCTGCTCCTGCCTCAGGCCTGTATCGGTGTGGGCAGCTACTCCTCTCCTTTCCTGCAATGAGGTGGCAAAGTGAAAGAGATTCTGTTTCCAAGGTGTGACCTCTGAGTGCCCTGTCAGAAGCCAAAGAGGGTAAAAGACCTTCCCTTGACCGACTAGAATGGCCTCAAATTCTCCCATTGACATCTAAGGACACAAGTCATTAAACTGGAAACTTTCAGCATTGTAACCCAGCTTTCAACTCTGTATACCCACTGTTCTACTAGAATAAAATGCCTCTGATTTGGTCATATTCCTCAGAGGCAAGACATATTTTCTATTACTTCAGCAATTATGTGACCTTTTAAGAAGTCTAAAGGATAAGACACAGTATTTTCTAGGAAAAAGAATGTGTTCTGTGACTGACACTAGGCTTCTTCCCAGAGACTTCTTTTATTGTAAAAGTAAGTTGTTTTGTGATGTGTCTGTACCTTTGAAACCTCCTCACCTCATCGGCCACAGCCATTTCCTGCCCCAACTCCTTTTTTGTGTTTGCTCATCACAAGGGATGTGGTCACCTCAAAGGATCAAAAGGTTAAGATGGAGGGGCCATACACCCTGCTCTGAATATGAGATGGTAACCAGAATGGGCTGTGGGGAGGATGGGAAAGGAGAAGAACACAATGAGCTCTGCAGTGGCATCTGTATTCAGCATCCTCCTCAAATGTCACATGTGACAGGGGCCAGCTCAAGACAGAGTGTTCTTCTGCCTTTGTCCTGGAGAAGAGACTTGGTTGGAGACACTCTGAGCTCATTCTAGAGCTGACTGAAGTAAAATGAGGTCTAAGTGGGTCAGTCGTGATGGCTGTACCTCTGCCTCACAGAATCCTGACAGTGGAGTTTCAAAGCACAATAGAAACCTGAGCAAATGTATTGTGAAAATTATCAAGACAGAGTTGACAGTTGGGTTAAACTGTTGATGCCTTTACTCCCTTACCTAAGAGACCTTGGAGAAGGGGAGTGTAGAGTCCAGTTGTGTTTATCTGTCTCATGATTTGTCACTATCTCATGATTGTCTCATTATCTGTCTCATGTGGACTCACCAGGCTCTAACTGATTATTCCAAACCCAGGATCACACAGATTGCCCTGGTTAAACTCTGTGGAACACAGAACAAAACAGGAAATCATGTAGATAGGAAAAATGTTAGGGAAGAAGGGATGGTGAGAGAGGCTGGGGGGAAACGAGAGAGGGCAGAGGGGAAATGAAGCAGGTGAATTGTGTACATGGAATTGTCAAAAACAAAATGCATTCATTATAAAGAGAAAAACACATTGGAGTAAGTTTTGATTATTAGCTATTTAAACCAATTATGACTTTAAATTTGTATAAGGTTATTTTAACATCCATGAGTGGTTCCAGGTAAATGCAAACATATGGAAGTTGTTCTAATTTCACTGAAAAGAAAACAGAATGTCAAGGTCAAGACATCATGTTAGCTTCTACACACTGAACTACGTGATTAACACTGTAGTCTAACACTGTGTGTAGAGCGCAAACGGCTTCTCGATCTAAACACTCAGTGTGAGAAATTGTGTCAAGGGTTACAAAATGATACATCACTGGCCTGGAGAGATGGCTCAGTGATTAAGAGAGCATATTTTTCCAGAGAACACAAGTTGGGTTCCCAGAAACATCTTAGTGGCTCACAGTATCCTGTAACTCTAGGTCCAGGAAGATCAGATGCCCCTGGACTCTTTGGGCACCTGCACTTACATGGGTATCTCCACATGCACACAAGCACAAATACATAGACACGGACACACACAGACACACACACAAATACACACTCACACTCACACTTAACTTATAAAGGAAAAAGATACTTAGAGACATTATAAAGGATTTGGAAGTAAAACATCAGTGATGAGCCATTTTACCAAACACCCGTGTGTCAGGCAGACAGGAGGGCACTAGGCAGAACACTGACATCTAGTACAACCCAGAGAGGCTGGAAGTAGGTGGCCACACAGAAGCTGAATCACTGAGGTGGGTTCAAGTTCAGAAATGTCAGGTACAGCAAGCGAGGGTAGAAGATGAAACCAGAGGTTAGTTGAAATCATGAGACACATAGTCTCCTCCCTCCCCCTAACTCAGAATACCATGTTTCAAGGCATTTTCCCTCTCCCCCAGGAAGATAGTGAGGAAATTCTTCTCCAAAGATTAGGACGTCTCAAGAACTGAAGAAATGAGTAAGTGGTTAAGAGCAGTGGCTGTTCTTGTAGAGGACCTGGGTTTGATTCCCAGCACCTGGCTAACAACTGTAATTACAGTACCAGGAATCTAACAAATTCTTCTGACTGCCATGGGCATTGCATGACATGGGTGAACTTACATACCTGAAGGAAACATACACATAAAAGAAAATAACTAAAATGTTTTTTAAAAATTAGAATGTTTCACAGAGAGCTCTATGCATTTGGACACGTGGGATTCACTCCACGTGGCTATCGACACTTGCTCTATTCCCACCAGTGACATTAACAGTCCCAGTATAGAGCTTCTAGTGGGGTAATTGATTCTGCATTCCCATGACACAATACTCAATAGAAGACAGAACAAGTTGAGATGATGTTCTAGTTTGTCTTCCATTGCTGTGACAAAACACTCTGACCAACACCAACTTGGGGAGGAAAGGGTTTATTCAGCTTACATCTCCTGGGTCACAGTTCATCACTTAGGGAGCCCAAGGCAGGAACTCAGGGCAGGAACCTGGTGGCAGGAGCTGAAGCACAGGCCATGGAGGAATTCTGTTCATTGGCTTGCTCCCCTGGCTCAATGCCCCAAGCCTGCCTTCTTATATGGTCTACAACAACCTGCCCAGGGTGGCACTACCGATAGTGGGCTGAGCCCTCCCAAACTGCGCTGATATCAGACAAATACTGCATCCACGGACTGTTGCAACAGGCACAACCAATAGAACATTCCGCCAATTGAGGCTCCCTCAAAACAGGTGTGCCAAGTTGACACTAAGCTATCCACACGATGATTTTTTTCATTTAAAGAAACATTTTTGTTGAGAATTTCCATACATGAATACCTCGCGTTTTACATCATGACCAGCCTTTCCACTGCAACTCTCCCGATGCCATCCTACTCGCTCTAACAAACTCACTGCGTCTCAATTTCTTTTGTATTTTTTTTAGGTTATTTTATTTTAATTTATTTATTTATTTATTTATACATATATTTTTTATTTAATCAAATCTAGACCCATTGCCCCCCCCCCCGCCCCCCCCTCCCCCCACCCCTCCAAACTCATCGCATTCTGCCAAGCATGCTATTCATCTCTTTTTGCGGCTTTCGTCAATATTTCTCCATGGGGAAGTTGACTGTTTGAAGCAGAAGTTCACCTGTGTTTCAGTCAGGTCTTTGAGGCAGTCCTTTCTGTGTTGTTTGTTTGTTCTTCCAAATGATGGAGCACTCCCACTGCTGGAACAAAAGCTCAGGTGACCACCACCAGAATCTTACACTAGGTAATGTGGGGCCTAGCAATCCACAGAAGGGATACACCATTCATCGGTGTTTTTCTGGGAGTTTACGGTCCAACTCAGCATGATGTTCCTCTAGCTCCAGAGCCATTTTCCTGCAAGCTCGTGATATGGTTCGGCTGCAATAAACTCCCATGGTTGTAGATGTACCAACATTTTTCTATCACTCTCAGTTGAGGGGTATTTGGATTGGTTCCAACTCCTTGATATTGTGAAGAAAGCTGAATAAGCATGGTCGTGCATGTATTTCTGCGGTGGGGGGAGTCTTGAGGTACATGCCCAGGAGTGGGTATAGATGGCGTGGTCGGGGTGGCAAGTTCAGGCCAGGTCTTCAAGGGTGTCTCCAACGCGGCTTTCCTAGTGCTGTAATGAAGTTTTACATTCCCACCACAGTGGATGATTGTTCCCCCTTCCCCACAAACTCTCCAGCACCGTGGTATCAGTGGTTTTTTAATCCTAGCCAGTCTTATTTGAGTAGGATATCTTAAAGTGTCTTTATATTTGGCAATATTTTCCTTAATTATTATTGATGGTGAACACTTTTTAAGGTGTTTCTCACTCTTTCTGCTCAGACATCTCTAAATTCCTCACTTGTGAGTCTCTTGTTCATTCTTGCTGCTCCTCTTTTGAGTGGGCATGTGTTTTTTCTTTTTTCTTTGTTTTTCATTTGATAGGTTTATATATTCTGGGGAATCAGAATGCCTTTGTCTGATTATCTGCTGGTACAGTGTCCCTCCTTCCTCCCCGCTGTGGGATGTTCTCTTTCACCCTCTTGATGGTCTTTTTGAGGTACAAGAAGCTTTTGAGTTTAAAATGAGGTCCCATTTGTCATTGTCCACCCTCATGCTGTTGCAGCTGCTGTCTGATGTAGGAAGTCGTTTCCTATGCTTATGTCTGGTAGCATGCTGCCAACTTTTTCTTCTATCATCACCTTCAGAGGTTTTTGGGTTTCACGTTGAGGGTCTTTGATCCATCTGGAGTTGACTTTGGACAGAGCAGAGGAAGGGGTTTATTTCGTCTTGCTACAACTGATGACCAGTGTTAATGGGCCACAACACCTTGCTGAAGATGCTGGTCTTTCTCCATTGTGGCTTCTGACTCCCTTGTCAAATAATAAGATGGCAGAAATTGTAAGTGGCGCGCAGATTTTGGATCTTGCAGGTTTTGTCCCTTGGTCACCAGGTCGTTTTTGTAGCCAGTACACAGGACTGTTTTTGATACGACACGCCCCTTAGTATAGTTTGAAGTCTGGTAATAGAGATGCCCCAACCTGTGTAGCTCTTTTTCACTCAGGGTTGGTTTTGGATAATTCGGGGTCTTTTGTTTTTCCCATGAATTAGACTTTGTTTCCAAGCCTGTGAGAAAAAACTCTTTGGGTTTTTGATTGGGAATGCGTTAAATCTATACAGAAGTTTTGGTAAAATGGACATTTAAACAAATGATTAAGTTTCCCCAGTCACATAGCATGGGAGGTTTTAGTAGTTTTCCAATCTTCATGATGTCTTCTTCTTCTTCAATTTCTTTAAAAAGGGTTAAAATTGTTGTTGTAGAGAACTTTGGTATTTTGGTTAGGTTTGTTCCTGGGGTATTGTAATGTTTTTGAGGCTATGGTGAGAGGGGAATGTATACTTTGAATAGCTTCCTCAAGTTTGCTTTTTGTTGTTGTTTTTTTTTTTTTTTTTTTTTTTTTTTTGTTGTTGTATCCTGCCACTTTGCTGAAGCTGTTAATCATTTCTAGAGATTTATTCCTGGTGGAGTTTTTTGAGCATCCCTTAAGTAAACGATCATTCATCAAGCAAATGGGGTAGCGTTGACTTTCTTCCTTTCCATTAGTATCTTTAAATTTCCTTGTCCTCTGCCTGATATGCCCTCTAAGTCAATATTTTCAAGCACGGTATATGAAGAGATGGTGACAGTGGTCGCCTTGCCGAAGTGTCCGACCTTTAAAGGAGACGGTTTTCGTCTTTGGGCCATTTCTTCCTGTTGTTTCTGTCTTTCTTCTTCCTTCTTTCTCTTATGTTTCTTTTTCTCCTTTCTTTTTTCTCCTCGTTTATGGAATGATAATGGCCTGTGGGTTTCCCGATTGGCTTGTTACATGAGGAAGTGATCCTCCAATCTCATCCTTTTAGGATTTTAAGCATGAAGGGATGCTGATTTGGTCAATGGCTTTTTCAGGCATACAATGAGAATGATAAAGTGTAGGTTGTTTGTCATCTTTCATGCAGTTATAGGTGTTGTTTTGATGAATTTAATTGAGTTCATATAGTTGAATAATCACTGCATACTTCTCGGTATGAATTCCACTTGGTCAAATGATGGATGATTCCTCATTCCAGTGGGTCTGATGTGTTGCCAATTATCTGTTAGAATGTTTGGCATCTGTTTTATTAGGGAGATGGGTCTATAATCTCCTTTTTAGGTTGGCGTCTTTGCCTAGTTTTTGGTAATATAGTGAGGCTTGGCCTGCATAGAAGGAATTTGGGAGATGCCTCTGATTGTTATCCTTATTAACAGTTTCGAAATATATGGTTGTGTTATGGTTTTTCGGAAATGTTTTCATAGAGTTTCTGCTTGTGAAAACCTGTCCCTGGCCTGGGCATTTTTTAGTTGGGAGGTCTTTTTACTACGACTCTCTATTTCTTCATATATTTGGTCTATTTAAGCTGCCAAGATCTTCTTGGTGGTAGCTGTGATGTCGTCACAGGCTTTCAAGATAAGTTCATCCTTTCCTTCTTAGGTTTCAAACTGTGGTAGAGTATAGGTTTCTTGATATTCCCCATATGAGTTCTGGATCTTTCCTTGTGGCTGTTGGCAATATTTCCCTTTTCCTCTTCACTCATGGAATTAATGATAGTTGGAGTTGTTTCTTCTTCTTTTTTTGTGTTAAATGGCTTAGAGGTCTGACATATATTGTTTATTCTTCAAAGAACCAAACTTTTGGAGTCATTGATTTTTTTGTATGTTTTTTTGTTTCTATTTTCATTGATTTCTATTCTTCTGCTCTGATATTTGTTATTTTCTTCCCATCTGTTACATTTAAGGAGTTCATCTGTTTGTTGACAAAACTCATCAAGTTTTTTTTTTAGTTTTAGTTAGTTTCATTCACTTGATGCTCCTTATTGTTTACCTAATGATGGCACCCGGGTTATAAACTTCCTCTTAGTTATCGTTCTTTAAAGCTACTTCCATGTAGGTTTTGTGTGATATGTATTGATATTGTCATTCACGTTCCAACGGAAATGCATTTTACTTTCTTTCCTTATCTCTCTTGACCCATTCATTCATTATCAAGGATATTGTGTTAGTATCCATGTGTTCTTGTAAGCAGAAGGCTTATTTAGGTGATGTTGAACGTTTATTTACTGTTGGTCTGCATAGAATGCATGAAATGTTATTTCATCTTTTGTATTTGTGGAGGTCTGTCTTTCTGCTTCCAGTATGTGGTCCATTTTGCAGAAATGTTCCATGAGGTGCTAATAGAAAGTGTATATTCTCTGGATAGCTTGGGTGAATATTCAGTAGAGGTCTAATGAGGTCCGTTTGGTGTATCAAATATCACTTCGTTCATGGAGTCTCCTCTCTGGTTATTCTTTTCACAAATGGATCTCCAGGCGGGGCTAATTGAATTCCCCTACCTATGAGTGTCTTGGGGTTATGTGTGTGACTTTGTGTCCTGGGAGAACTTGTCTGTATAAATTTGGCTCACAGAGTTTGGGGCAATATGTTCCGATTTGTGAAATCTTCCTGGTGAACTGTTCCGTTTGATAAAATGTAATTGCCTTCTTTGTCTCTCTTGACTATCTTCGAATGTTACCTTTTGATGAGTCTGATTTGGTCTGATGTTAAATATCAACAACCTGCCTACTTTTCTTTGGTCTTTTTTTCACATTTTCCTTGGAATATATTTTCTTCCATCCTTTCACTTTAAGGTGGCTGTCCTGGTCCTGAAGGTAGATGTGTTTCTATGTTTGAGACAGCTATCGATGGATCTGTTTCCTATCATCGACTCCCAGTCTAAGTTCCTTTTATTGTTGGGGAATTTAAGCCATTAATAATTAAAGTTATTATGATGAGTTGTATTCTTCTTGCCATTAGTTACCTGGGTTTGGTGTATGCAGTTCTTTGCTATAGATCTGTATCTTCTGCAGTTTATGCTTTATTAAATTTTGATCTTCTTTCTTTTTAGGTGCCTGGGGAGAGTTTCTTGCTCTCTTGTCTTCGTCCTTTGAATTAACTTCAAGTTTCTCTGAAGGGTGGTTTTCCGGACATGTATCTTTCAAACTTGTTTATGCTGGAGGTTTTCTCTCTCCTTCAACGATAATGACATTATTTTTCATGGGTATAAGTAACCTGGTTTGCATCTATTGGCCGTTAATAAAACTGGAATGGCTTTTGTGCTTCCAGTTTCTTCTTGCTTTCATACGTTTACCTTGAAGAAGCCAGTTTGTAAGTCTGATAGGTTTCCCCTCTAATCGTTCCTTGTCATTTTTTACTCTTGTGGCTTTTAAGGATTTTGGATCTTTGTTTGGGTTTCTAGCATTTGAACTATGATGGGGTGGAGAATTTCTTTTCTATCTGCCGTTTGAGTTCATGATGCTTTCATTTACTTTGGTATTGGTTTTTTTTTCTTTTTAATTTGGGTAGGAATTCTCATCTATTATTCTGTGAAATTATTGGATCAATAACCATTCTGCTTGGAATTCTTCTCCATTCCTGTATTCTATGAATGCAGAGGTTGATACTTTTCAATAATGTCCACAGTTCCTGGTGTTGTTTCCACTGTTTTTGAGGTATTTTTAAAATTTTTAATAATACTTTCCTGAGGTTGTAGTTAGTCTGTGGTTATCTTCCAGGTTTAAAATATTCTTTGTTTCTGCTTCGCTCCGATTCTGCCCCTTTATTCTGAGGCTTTTCCATTCCTTTCCTTTATTGTGATTTGATTTCTTTTTTATTTTTTTTTTTTTTTTTTTTTTTTCTTGTTTCTCTTCGATTTCTTTAGTATTTCTATCTATAGCTTTTTGGTGCTTCTCAATCTCTTCTTTGTAGTTCTTTGCTGTTCTGCTGGTTTGGTTTCCTTACCTTCCTCTTTCCGTCTTTCCAGCAAGGGATCTTTTCATGTTTTCATCACTTCCTGAGGTTTGTCATTCTCATCTCTCTCTTACTAAGGTCCTTCTTGGTTCCGCATTCTCTTTCTAGTTGCTTTTGATTTGTTCTTCATAATCTTGTAGGTTCCTTTAAAATGTATTCCCAATTGTGTTCCTGAGTTATCTATCTCCTGGTGGCATCCCCAGAGGGATCGCAGCTGCAGCGTCTTCATCTATAGGATTGGTAGATTTGGTGGGTGGATTATCTGGCTGTCGTGTTCTCTTCTTTGTTGCCTCCCCGCAATATAGTCTTCTCCTATGACTGTATTTCAATGTGAGTCCTAATTAAATGCCTCTTCACCGACTAGTGTGTTGAAAAGCCTTGCTTTGCTTATCTGTCTAGAAGCCTTTTATCCCAGGTTGGCCGGGGGGGGGGGTCTTCAGCCCAATGCCCCAGTACCTTCCCCATCTGGACTTCATCCTGGACGATCTGCAGATCTCAAGAAGCACACAACCCCCACCTTTAAAATCCCGCTAGGGAGGATAACTCGCCCCACAGCCCACAAGTCCAATCAAGCCAAAACAGCCTGGAATTAACTGATCAACAAAATCAGCCCTACCTCTTTCCCATGTTGCCTGCTTCTTTTTTTTTCCCTGCTAGGCCTCAGGAGAATCTCCGCGTCTCAATTTTTCTTAATGTCCTCTTGTCTTATTTATATAATATAATTATCATAAATATAAAATTTATTTATATACACATAATTTATATATACATTATATACATATATCAATATGTAATATATAAAACAATATATATAAGCACATAAAATATATATTATATATAATATTATATATATGGAGAGAGAGAGAGAGAGAGAGAGAGAGAGAGAGAGAGAGAGAGAGAGAGAATCTAGTGATTCCACTCAGTGGTGCCTGGTGCTTTCATGTACATGTGTTTAGGGTTGACCACTTGGACGTGGACCACCTCTCAGGAAGCTCATTCCCAGAGGAACTGATACTCCCTCTCTCTGCAGGCATTGATTTCCCCATCCACATTGGCTCTTATTTTAAGTTGTCCTTATGAAGATCTTGTTGAGACAGCCTTACTGGTGAGACTGCATGGTTAGAGCTCCCCTGTCATGCCTGGAAGACCGTGACTAGCAATAGGCATCCCTGTCTCTCTCTGGTCTTACTATATTTCACAGAAAGATTTTTTCTTACTCATAATATCAGAGGGTCTTGGCCCACTGTATTTGGAAAAATCTGGAGAGAATAGCTGAGTTCAGGGAGGTGGAGTGTGTACAGAAGACAGCTCACTCACTCATTGATAATCTCAATGTCATCTTGACTGGATCTGGAATCAAATACAGTATAAGCTGCTGAGCTCTCCTGAGAGGGATATTCTGATGAGATTATCTGAAGTAGGAAGACCCACCTAAATGTGGGCAGCATCTTCCAGTGACACCCCTTTGGTTGGAAGAGGAGGAAGGAAGCCTTTGCTTTTTGCCTGCTTGCCTTTCTCCTGCTGGTAAGTTTTTCTACTGTGTTCGTGAGGCATTACTTCAGAGATATGAGAACAAAGTTGTTCAGGTTCCAGGACACTCTGAAGGCCAGAAGCTCTCCAGGAACATTCCAGACCTTCCAGAATGGGATATTTCAGACCCACAGCCTCTTGGATTGAGAAAGCAGCAGATTCCAGTCCTCTCCAGTGTGAAGCAGCCCAGCCTGCCCTTATCCACAGCTAACATGTGCCACTCAGAATCCACTACAGATTCAACAGCCTCCCAGTAGATTGGCACTCATGGGGAACAAGTGCTCAAAATCTGACCTTGAAAGAGACATTTCAGGTTCAAACATGACAGCCAAAATGTAACTTAGAAGGGGGAAAATGGCTGACAGAAAACAGAAGGCAATAAGATAGGAGAGATATTTAAAGTGAAAATGGTTGTTTTCCTTCTAACACTGATGAAATTCAAGAAATATGAAGTTTGCCAAAGTAGAAGTTAAGGAGGAAGCCTTTATTCAGGTTAGTAAAACTGAGAACTTTAGAAAAGAACAGAAGATCACCTGTAAAGAAAGAAGTTTAAAACTATGCTTATTTATTTGTTTGTTTATTTATATTGTGTGTGCATATGCTTGTTTGTATGAGCGTGGAGGCCAGAGGTTGACATCAAGTGTCTTCCTCCATTGATTTCCTCCTTATTTTTGAGACAGGTTCTCTCTCTGAATCTTCCATACACCAGTTTGGCTACACTGGGTGCCCAGCAAGCAAGAGCTTCTCTTGTCTCAGTCCCTCCAGTGCTAGGATTGCAGACATGCCCTGCCATGCTCAGCATGTTATGTGACCGCAGAGATCAAACTCAGGTCCTCATCTTTGCACAGCAAGCAAGTGACCAATTGCACTGAGTCCTGACAGAAAATTTTCATTTCTTCTACTGTATGAGGTTGAATTGAAAAGATCACACTCTAAGAGGAAGTGGTTCCTCCCCAGACTCTGAGTGCGGTGTTGACCGAACAGTCCCTGTCTCAGGAACAGTGAGAAATAAATTCATGTTATTTAAAGATCCTCCATGCCATGGTTTCAGAAAGTGACTGAGAGAAAACTGTTCCTGAGAAGTGGGGGTGTGACTATGTAACGGGTATCTACAACATGGAAGTAGATTTGGAACTGAGCTAGGAATAAAGGCTGGCAGAGTTTGGAGTCACACACTAGAAACATTCCACATTGCCACCAATTGATCACTAAGGGTGACTCCTGTAAGGGAAAGGAAGAATGTAGATGTAGAGAAAAGTTCAGTCTTTTCACAAGCAGCAAAGCAGTGGTGCATAACACAATAGACGTATGGAGGGCAAAGACCAGCACCAGGGGTCTCAGGGAACAGAGAAGTGTATTATTGGACAGTGGGAGAAAGGGGTAAGGAAGTTGGGTAAGTTGTTCTGGTATTTTAGTGTTCTGTGGAAGGGAGAACTTGTGAGCTGATGTGATGTCTGATGAAATTTCTAAACTGACCAACGTTAATGTTATATTCCTCATGATCTAAAGACAACTGTGGTCTTGTGTTGTGAATCCCTAAACAGGTTCTAGAGTTGACCTAACATTTATTTTTAGACCTTGGATTTTTGGTATATGATGGAGGGTATGTGTGCATCTTTTAGAGTAATATGGGATTAAAATGGAAAGATACAAATCAAGAAATATGTTATGGAAATAACATACAGTTTGTTTCCAAAGGATACAATTTTAATATAGGTGCAATGTATCAGACTGGTGCAACTTAACCTTTCTGGGTGCTTAACGACCATACTTAACATCCATACCAATTTGGCCGAGGGACCTAAGGGATAACTTTGTTCCTTGCCCTCAGAGGTCAACCAAGTCTTAGGGGATTATGCATGGGGTCATCTCTTGAAATGTCCTAGAAATGTGGGTCACCAGTCTTCCTGTTCAGGGAGGTCTTGGAAATTCACTAATGGGACTTCAGTCAGTGTCCAGTCTATAAAGAAGAAAGTCTGCTCATGCTTTAGAAAAGGAAGCCTGGTCTAGCAAGACCTGATTTTGTCCTCAAGTGGATGGAACTGGTAAATGAAAAGCTGAAAGGAGCCAGGGGCTCCCACCCTCTTCCCCCAAAAGAACCCCGAGAGACCCCTGAGGACCGGATCCTCAACTGACCTCAAGAAAACAAAAACCTTGGTTAATCTGGGTTAACTGTGTGGCCTTAAGCATCCAAAAGGAAAGTACAACTAGAAATAAATAATCAATAAGACCAGAGAAACCACTGCAGATGTAAAACCTGAGATCCTAGTAAAAAGACAAGAAGAAAAAAGAGAGAGCACTGTTGTTTGGCCTGTTTTAAATTCTTACCAGTAAGTACATCCATTCTGTGGCTGCCACTGCTTTTGACACTCCTCAAAGACATGAGACACAGCTTTTTAACCTTCCAATATGGACTGAAGACTCATGTCTCTCCAAGAATCCCCCAAACCTTCAATGCCAGATGGGGAATACTGAGAACCCAGCTTGTGGACTAAGCAGTTAAGGGGGTTTCAGCCTTGTCAGAGTATAGACTGCCATTGTTGAACCACTTGGGCTCTATCATGAAGGCCAGAGCAGGGGAATCAAGACAGGATGCATGCTTACTGGACTTCATTTGGGGGACCATGGGCAGGAAAGACCCCAAAGTGGAGCACAAGTGTAGGATTGATGGTTGTTTGGTCTTGCCAAGGAGGAGCCTTGAGCACTTCCTTAAGGAAAATTTGACATCTTTTAGGTAAAAAAAATCCTCCAATCCAGATGATATAGCTATATATATATATATATATATATATTGATAATAATATCAATATATATATATTGATATTATATATTCAATATATATATTGAAGCAATACAAGTTGGAGGGAACAACAACAACAAAAGAACTGGAAAAAAAAACTCTGGAAAGACTCAGAAAAAGATGCAGGACATGTATGGCAGAGTGCAGGGACTCTGGTGGGGTGGGGGCATGGAAAGGGAAGTGACTCTAGATTTGATTGAGAAATGATGTATGACTTTTGGAAAAAGTTTAATAACAATAAAGAAACTCAAAAAAGTTAAATTAAAATATCAGCATTTAAGGTAAATGGATGAAACTCAAGCCATTATGCTAAGTGAAGTGATACAATCCCAGAAAACCAAAGGCAAATGGTTTCCTTCATTTGTGGATGCTAACGCCAAATCCCCTGTTGAAAGGCAAGCTGACCAACATTATTGTTGTATTTCTTTTTATCTGAAAGCAACTATGTTGTTATAATATAAATCTCTTCACAGGCTCTAGAATTGACCCACCACCACTTACTTTCAGACTCTGTAATTACTGTATATGGGTGGAAGGTATGTATTCATATTTTAGAATAATATAAAATTAAAGGAGGAAAATGTAAATTCCTAAACATAAAAAAAGTACTGAGAGGAAGATATAGGACAGTTATGGTAGAATGCATAATCTGGGGTGGGGTGGGGGGGAAGGGAAAGGGGAATATGTCTAAAATGAACTGAAAAATGATGTCTGAAATACACAAAACATCAATAAAAGTATATTAAAAATAAAATATCAGCATTTAATAATAAAAAGATAATTTAAAGGTGGAATTTGGCTTCTCTTGACTTTATAGTAAAATATTAAAAGAAAAAATCAGTTCATATTTATTGATAAAAAGGAGTTAAGAATAAAATATGGCTATGTTATGAATATTGTTAAAATCAAGAATGTTCTCTGTGTTAACAAATTTCCATATTGGTAGAAGATCCTAAGGAAACTGCTACAGGAGAAAACACTTCAGTGGTCTTCTCCACAATGCTGAACAAGGCTGCTACAATCCTGGATTTCCAGGAAGATGTGTCCCTGGGGTAACAGTGGGGAGACTGTCTGTGGAGATAAGCACACAGTCTCTTGATTGGATTTGTGTCCTACTTCATGGGAGACAGATGTGCTGGATACTTAAGCATTGTCAAAACCTGCCTAGCAATGTCAAAGGCCATGGTGGAGAACTATTGACACTTTTTTTCTGAATCATGATGTGAAACTGGCTTTGAAATACATATGTTTATATCCATAGATTTGTGCAGTTCTGAACCTTGGATAGAGAAGCTTGTTGCTATGTGTAGTAGTTAATGCAGACATTTCAATACTGTTCAATGTGATGAGAATAAGTGACTGTGCTCACTCAGCTATAGATGACACAGTTATGTCATCCCTGAGCTTCAGGAACACATAGAAGGAGGAGGTGGACAATGTGAGAGCTAGAGAAGGAGGAGGAGAGCTGTGAGGTGCTGTCCTCTGGGCCTCCCAGGCATGAAGCCTAACAATCACAAGAATGACTGGTTGATATGTGTAGTAGTTAATGCAGACATTTCAATACTGTTCAATGTGATGAGAATAAGTGACTGTGCTCACTCAGCTATAGATGACACAGTTATGTCATCCCTGAGCTTCAGGAACACATAGAAGGAGGAGGTGGACAGTGTGAGAGCTAGAGAAGGAGGAGGAGAGCTATGAGGTGCTGTCCTCTGGGCCTCCCAGGCATGAAGCCTAACAATCACAAGAATGACTGGTGCAGCAAACTAGCTCTATTGGTGCAACAGTGGAACTTTTATCTTGGGGTAATCAGCAGGTATTTAACTGGACTTAGTGTGCCACTGTAAACAGTGAAATATACATGGCTGGTGCAGTCATAGATCTTAGAGAAAACTGTAAGGATGTCACATCCCTAGACCAATGTAATTTCTCTACTGTGTGTTAAATATGCATCCTTATATTTACCAACAAGCATACCTGCAACCACTCATCAAAGATGCTTCTTTTGGGAACCAATGGGGAACATTACATAGTGCCACAACTGGTAAAATGGAGAGAACAACACTATATTAAACTTTTACCTCTCAAGGTTGAGGCAACATTGCAGAAGGGGGCAGAAAGTTTGTAAATGGCAGAGATGGTAGATGACCACAAGGAAATGGTTTCCAGATGGCTTGACAGTTACTCACCTGAACTCACAGCAATGGGGACAGCAGGCACAAGTCCCATACAGGCTCAGAACAGACAAAGTACCAGCATATATTTGGGGAAGAAGAAGAGAAAACTTAACTCCACATAAATTACTATTAGCAACTGATGACTCTGGGAAGAGAGTTAGTCTTTTTCAAGGATGTGATGCTGAGGTTATGTATAGTCAAGTGGATAGACGCACACTGAAGGATGTTTATGGGCATAAATCAGTTTCTATGGACCTTATATATAAATAGTAGAGTTCATTAAATTGGGTTGGGAAGAGTAAGGGAAGATGTAGATGAGAGGAATCTAAATACCATCAAAATATATTGTATGAAAATCATGATTTTTTTGAAAAAAGGAATAAGTATATAGTGTATGTTGAGAAATGTAATATATGAAAAAATGGATAAGGAATGAGATGAAGGGGATGGAAAGGGAGGAGAGAGAGAGAGAGAGAGAGAGAGAGAGAGAGAGAGAGAGAGAGAGAGAATACTTCTCTCTGGACCAATGAGAGGCCATTTAACTTCTCCCATCAGCCTAATGTGCATATCATAGAGGAAGCACAGAGGGTCAATAAACATATCTAACATTTTATGGAAATGGGGAATAACTGGAATCTCCGACTTCCTGCAACCAACACTACTTTTTTCCATAAACTTACTGTTTGGATTTCTCCTGCCCCATTCCAAAAACTCATGTCAGGACTTCATTTCCATGTTAGTCTTTCTCTTCAACAAACAAAAAAACCACAACCTCCAGGGCATTCATGACGTGATGTATTAGTGTTCTCTAAAGAAACAGAAGTAACAGGACGAATATATAGCTATATACAAGTTATTGATTTGCTCACGTGACAGAGTTCAAGGAGTCCAACAGTAGCTGCACCACACTGGAGAGGCCAAGAGAATCCAGGGAACTGCTCAGTCCTCAAGGCTGGATGTCTCAGTAGTCCCAATCTAGTGCTGAAGGCCCGAATGGATTCCAGGAGATCTGCTGGTCTCAGTACACGCTGGGATCCGAAAGGTTGATCACAGCAGCAAGACAAACTCACCAGATGAGAGAGGCAAGCCGTAGAAGAAAAGGGACCAGCTCCTTCTGCCGTGGCCTTTTATACAGCCTGCCGGCAGAAGGTAATGTCCACATTTGGGGTGGGCCATCCTGGTTGAGGTGGTCCAATCCAAACATCCCTTTTCTCTTATTTGTTCCTTAGTCCAGTCAAGTTGATACACAGGATTAACCATCACAAGCCCACCCCTTGTCAACTTGACACCCAATAAATAGCCTCTCCTTATGTTATGCTTAAATGTCAATTGCAAACAATGGCAAGGTCATAATTCCACCTAACATGTTATAAGTGTCTCATGTGCAATAGCAAAGCATTATATTTTAGAGTAGGTGGTAATGTCCTTGAGGAACACTTAGTCCTTCAGTATCTAATAACCTAAATATAGCAACACTTAACTTATCTCAGTTGCACATTCAAAAGAGAACAACACAAGTATCCAATTAATATACATATATATGAACAAGCACATTCTTAACCAAATAGGGTAAAAGTTAATATCTATTATAATCCACGTTTCTGCAACTGGTCCCATGGCTTCAGCTGATATTTATGACTACCTTCTTCTATGACCCATTCTGTATTTCCTCCACCATCAGCAAGCACCTATGCAGGTCTTGGCTCTTTCCCTGGAGGAGTGACCCATACCTTCATCCCTGAAGGGTCTGGACAATTTATTGTCCTGTCTGGTTTGGGTTGTTGGAGTTTCCCATTGACCTTAATCATAGGACATGGTAGCACCAGAAGGCGCCCTATAGCATCTCCTGCCTTCCAGACGTAATCTTCCTTGCCCCCATTGTGGAGAAAAAGTCCAATTTCCCCCTGGTAGTCTGGATCAATCACTCCTCCTACTACTGTTATTCCTTCCTTAGCCTGTTGGCTTAAAGGCAGTAGAAGCCCAAAGCGGCTAGGGGGAAGTCTTATCTTCCAGTTCAATGGAACGTTTGCTGTGTCTCCTGGCAAAAGGACTCCCCCCATTGGAGCCAAAACATCTAGACCAGCAGAATGCAAGGTCGTGGGTACAGAAAGCAAAAATTTTCCTACTGGGTCACTAGGGGTGATAGTGAGTGGAATCATTCCCACTTCCACCCCTTGGTTCCTGGACCCATGAATTCTGGTTATAGGAGAAACAGTACCATATAGTGGATGCTGATTCAAAGCATATACTGCTTGCTGGAGAACCTTGCCCCAGCCCTCCAGTGTATTGCTACCTCATTGGCTCTGTAACTGTGTCTTCAAGAGGGCATTCCATCGTTCTATCAAGCCAGCTGCTTCTGGGTTGTGGGGAACATGGTAAGACCAGTGGATACCATGACCATGGGCCCACCATTGCACTTCTTTGGCTGTAAAGTGGGTTCCTTGGTCAGAAGCGATGCTGTTAGGAATACCATGATGGTGGATAAGGCATTCTGTAAGTCCCCGGATGGTAGTTTTGGCAGAATCATTATGTGCAGAAAAGGCAAACCCATGACCAGAATAAGTATCTATTCCAGTAAGGACAAAGCGCTGTCCCTTCCATGATGGAACTGGTCCAATGTAGTCAACCTGCCACCAGTTTGCTGGTTGGTTACCCCGGGGAATAGCACCATATCGGGGGCTCAATGTTGGTTTCTGCTGTTGGCAAATCTGGCACTCGGCAGCAGCTGTAGCCAGATCAGCCTTGGTGAGTGGAAGTCCATGCTGTCGAGCCCATGCATAACCTCCATCTCTGCCACCATGACCACTTTGTTCATGGGCCCATTGAGCAATAACAGGGATAGCTGGAGAAAGAGGCTGACTATCCACAGAACGAGTCATCCGATCTACTTGATTATTAAACTCATCCTCTGCTGAGATCACCTTTTGATGAGCATTTACATGAGACACAATTATCTTCACATCCTTTGACCATTCAGAGAGCTCTATCCACATACTTCTTCCCCAAATGTCTTTCTCACCAATTTTCCAGTCATGCTCCTTCCAAGTCCCTGACCATCCAGCCAAAAGAACAGCATAACTCTTTGGTATTGTGACAAAGGTGCTTCCTCATTGGAACCATCCACCCCTTCATTAAGGGGTTCTAGGGTCTTTGAACTGTCTCAAGTCTGGAAACTGTTACTGGCGGGGATTCGCTACATCCTAAAATTCCATGTTGACTTCTATTCATTTGTTCTAGAGCTATTTTCTGCTTATCACAGATCAAATAAAACTTAGTAGGCTTCTTAAGTACTCTGGTTCCGGGGACGCCATGATTCATTAGCCAGTTTCCAAAGATCATTCTCGTTGTCATGCCATTAGGTATTGTTTGCCTTTCCACCCATATGATAATTAGGTAACTACGCTCATTGTCTTCGGCGATTCAGTGTGCCACCTGACGCCTACACTGAGGCCTGCTAAACCTATTATGTGTATGTTTATGCAAGGTGCACAGCAACGTTTCTTAACTTAATGATCTGGCATAAGAAAAGGAAAATACAAAGCTCTTTCAGAATGTTCTGGTGTCTCTCTTCAGTACTTCCCATCTTATAAATCATATGAATAGGCACTGTCCTCTGGGTCCTAATATTGTGGAGAATGTGGTTTTACACTTCGATTACACTCGAGCATGCCCATCTGCCTGACCCTCACAATCCCTTTTCATCAATATAAGCCAGGATTCAGGCCTCTCTAACTCAGCTGTCGTAGGCCATGTTTTAATAATAAATACATCAGCCAACTTTCAAATAAACTTTTAATACCTTTTTAACTGCTCGAGGTCTCCATGTTCAAACCTAGGATTCTACTCAGTGGGCTCATATTTGATAAACTCAGTTGATCCATTTCTCTTTCCTTCCCCCATTATCCTCCACCCTTAAAACCTCATTCCCACACATATTCCTTTAGGCTTCTGCCGGAATGAATCAGGCCAACTCATTTAATTTTCTTTAGTGGTATAGTGCACCTCCTCATGGACCACACTTACTATCTCACCTTGAGGTGCTTGCTTAGACTTCAATCTCATTATAGGTCTAGAGGCAAAAATTGTTGGGTCCTGAAGGACAATATAAACTCCCACTGGGAGGGGGGGATAGTTTCCTCAGGCAATTGGTGGGGAGTAGGAATCTGCAGTGTGTGGATTCTCTGCTGAGGGTGGGGAGATAATTCCTCAGATAAAGAAATCCCTCAGAATCCGAGAGTCGAATTTCCTCATCATCGTGGTTCTCCCACTCATCTCCATCCCAGTTTCAGGGTTCCACCCTTTCCCCACCAGTTGCTCTCACTTTAAACTGTTGACACTCTTCGTGGCTGGGAATTAAAGTTGAGGTGTTATATGAGCCCAAACAATATATAAGGGCTCCAGCTTGATTTTCTGCTTCGTTAGCTCTTTGGATGTGGAGAGAATATTCTCTTCCAGAGCACACTTGTAAACCTTTAAACCGTTGTTTTGAATCCGGAGCTAGTCATTTTTATCACTGAAGTCCTTATTTTCCTCTTATCAGTTTATCCAGACATGCTAAGAGCAACAACGCAACATCATTATTTCCTTATTTTTTTGCAATTTCTCGAACGTTTTTTATATATAGAGTTGCTAAATTCCTTGCTTCTCACAAGAGGTAAGTTAGGTGAATCAAATGGATCTATGTCTCCATAATTACATCAAATGTCTGCACCAAGGATTATATTCCTCTTCATGCCACCAGGAAAGCCTCCAGTAACTCTAAGCTAGTGAGTAGGATAAGCTGGCTCCTGAGACTACCAAGCCCACTAAGAAATTCATCCTTTAATTCTGTTTCTCTAGAACCACTCATGCTACCAAAATCTGTATTAGTTCAGGGTTCTCTTAAAGAAACAGAAATAACAGGACGCTTATAGCTATATACAATTTATTGATTTGCTCACGTGACAGAGTTCAAGGAGTCCAACAGTAGCTGCACCACACTTGGAAAGGCCGAGAGAATCCAGGGAACTGCTCAGTCCTCAAGGCTGGATGTCTCAGTAGTCCCAATCTAGTGCTAAATGTCCGAATGGATTCCAGGAGATCTGCCAGTCTCAGTACACGCTGGGATCTGAAAGGTTGATCACAGCAGCAAGACAAACTCACCAGATGAGAGAGGCAAGCTGCAGGAGAAAAGGGACCAGCTCCTTCTGCTGTGGCCTTTTATACAGCCTGCCAGCAGAAGGTAATGCCCACATTTGGGGTGGGCCATCCAGGTTGAGGTGGTCCAATCCAAACATCCCTTTTCTCTTATTTGTTCCTTAGTCCAGTCAAGTTGACACACAGGATTAACCATCACACGTGGTTTGGCTCCTCTCCCCTCTCTAAATATTAAGTGTGAGCTGTGGTGCCTTTTACAAGATGCATAATCTACCCCTTCCTCAGAGATCCAAACTTTCCACTCAGCCTCTCATTGGCTCATTTCTGAGCATCTCCATCAGCGTTTAGCCAGAATACAACTCTTGTTTCTACCCTATCCATGATTCAATTCTTCATCTCAGTGAACGACATTGGTAGTCAATGTTTAGCTCTTGGCAGACCTGGCTCTTGGGAGACCAATCTTTCTTTTCCTGACATGCATAATCCTTTTATCAAATATTAATGATTCTACCTTCAAGATTCTCAGGATTATCCATTTCTGTCCAACCTGAGTGATTTTCTCCCTCTGAGTGGTTTTACTTGCAGTGGTCACCAGTATATTCCCAGAGTCCCCTAAGCTCCCTAAAACTCACAGATTTTGTAGAACAGTCCCCTTCCCCGTAGTAGTTGTGCTCCAGGTGACCACCCTGCTCATTCATGCTCAGGTCTCTGCTCTTGGAGAGATCTCCAACAACACCCTGACCCCTCTGCACAAGCACAGATCTGTGATACCAGCTCTCATGAGCCCAGGTTTGCTTGCTCTAACTGCATAGCAGTATCTCTTCAACATCATGGCTATAGTAAGAAATTATTTTCCTAGTGTTTTGCTGTCTCTTATGGTATAACCTCATCACTGGAAGACCATATGTGTCTTCTGGTTTCCCTTATTTTCTCAGGAACCCACAATAGTCAACAGAGTGTGGTTCTAAATTCATTCAAAAAGAAAATTAATAAATAACCTCTGTCATTTGCCTCTCTCTGACTGATTCTGACCTTTGTAAATGGAAGTCTTTTTTTCTAGATAATAATCATGTAGTGGTGTTGTACAGGGCTTTAGAAATCAGGAGAGATTCCACAGTCAAATAAAATTTTAACATCCATATGTATTAAAAATAAAGAAACAAACAACAAAAAAAAACATTGCTGATGACAAATGGTCTCAGTGCCCAAATATGACCATCTTACCAATCTCATTGCAGCCCCCAATGAGTCTAGGAGACAGCCTTTTAAAGGGGAAGCTAGCAGAGCAAAGCTGCCTTGCACTTTTGGCCCATTTAGAAAATGTCAGGGTGGCTTTAAGCAGGATAAGCAAGTCAAAGAAACAAAAAAAAAAAATCAGCCATTTCAAGGTTTGGACATGCAGCTGGTCAGTAGAAAAGAAAGGGGAGGAGGATCTGGGATGCTTGGAATCTGATGTGTAACCTTCAGCTAAGAATAAAATAAACAGTTTCACTGTTAAAAATGGAGTTTTTCTGATCATTACAGTGTAGAAACACTGAACACATTTGAATGTTTTCTTTACCTGCTTTCTGTGAGCATATAGAGATCTCTGACCAGAGCTGAGTAAGACATGCCATTATTGCACTGATATTGTTTGCTGTGCTGGTTATTTATGTAGTAGTGCTCGTCCTTGTTGGAGGCCAAATTACTGGTTTGGAGCAGTAATTGATTTTCATCCTTAGCAGCCTACATAGTCTCCCCCAAAACTGTAGGTGCAAATACTCAGGGAGTTGGCTTGCAGGTCAGTTCCAGTTCCTTACTCCATGTCCAGTATTCAAAATGCATCCTGTCTTCATTAGTATGGTCTTACTTGCAAGTTCTGGGAGATAATCAAGGGCTGTAAAAATAGCCTGTGTAATTTTGGGAGTCTTTTGACCTACCCTGGCCAACAACTCAAAGTGAGATGCCTTCTGTCTGCACTGTTGGAACTAGTATGTAAAATACTGTGGAGAACTCTTAAAAACAAAAAATGTGCACACATGCAGGCAATACACTCATACACATAAAAATAATGAAAAAATGGGGGCTGGAGAGATGGCTCAGCAGTTAAGAGCATTGGCTGCTCTTATAGGGTACCTGGGATCAAGTCCCAGGACCAACATGGTGGCTAACAACTATCCCTAACTCCAGTTCCAGGGGAATCCAGAACCTTCTTCTGACTTCATGGGCATTGCAGGGGTGCCCTTATACACATGCAGGAAATACTCTCATAGACATAAAAAAACCCCTAAAAATGAACCTACCATATGACAAAGTTATGCCAGTCTTTGGCATATACCCAAAGGACTCAGGCTATTGCTGAGATACTTGTACATCCATTTATTTTGCTGCTTCTTGGACAATAACTGAGAGATAGAAACAACCTAGGTTTCCTCAACCAATGATTGGGTCATGAAAATATGGTATATTTACACAACAGAGTTGTACTAGGAGCGAAGAAAGACAAAATTTTGAAATTTGCCAGGAAATGGATGGAACTGGAAACAATTATACTAGGTGAAGTAACCCAGACTTAAAAAACAAAAGATGTGGGATATACAGGCACATGGCTGCCTCTGCTGCACAGTATTTCCAGGCAGGTGAGGTGTAGCTGGTGCTGACGGTGGAGTCTTGCTTGACTCAGGGAGACCCGTATTTGCTTTATTGGTTTAGTGGCCTTTGGTAACACTCTCTGGCATTCCAGAGGCCATCTGTACACTTGCATGTGTGTGGCCTCAATACATCCCTCCCATGGTTAACATCAGGTCTTCGGCAGCAGGGCTTATCGCCTCTCCTCCTGCAGGTATCCCAACTTAGGGGCAAAGGAGCCCTTACCTTTTGTGGGGCCTTGGATCCCTGGGCCAAAATCCCCCTGGTAGAACAATCCATTGCTGATGTCAGAGCTCCTGTCATTAATATACTTTGCCTAAGTGCTAGCCAAGGACTTTAGTATTATATTTGGTTCTGAACAGAGTACAATCCTTTTCACAGTTCTTTATGTCTATTAGTCAATTAAAGAAGGCATTTTTACCGGTTTTATAAGAGATTGCCTCATATAATAGTTGTCTCCAATTTACAGTTTGGAGGAACGACGTCATCATCGTCATATTTCTCCTTGTTTCTATGGGGGGGAAGGCAAGGAAAGTCATATCAAAACCTTTTTGGCTCCTAGAAGGTAAGTTTCATTAGGACTTCATTATAAATAGTTGTTACATGTAAGATCCACAGAAGGGTTTTTTTGGCAATCTGAGGCTTTTTTCCTTTTAATGTCAGATGGGTCAACCTTTCAGTTGCGCACTTTTTGGTACATCCTACTCAATGCAAAGTCTGTATCTTTTCTTCTCAGCCGTTAAGTTGGTGACATTTTGTCCTGTTGGAAACAAACAAATCTTTTCCCGTAGTTAGTTTTAAGATTTGAATTGCAAGGTTTTTGACTAAAAGGTTTTCATGCTGTCTGTATCCCCCCCTTTTTTTTAACCCATGAGTCCCAGAAGACAGTGTATTAACATAACTATAGGGTGGAATAAGCACAACGGCTCACAAATTGGTTTTACATGAAGGATGCTTGTACTCACAAATTACATATTGTTAAAAAAATTAAACAAACAAAACAAAAAAACCCAAAAGATGCAGAAAAGTTACAGCAGAATGCATGATCTGGGATGGGTAGGGGTGGGGTGGAGGAAAGGGAAAGGGAAATATGCCTGAACTGAATTGGAAAATGATGTATGAAATACACAAAGCATCAATAAAAATTTTTTTCACATAAAAAAAAAAAAAAAACAAAAAAGATGTTTTATTCTTTCAGTCCATATCAACTCCAAATGGATCAAGGACCTCAATGTGAAACCCTAAACTCTGAAGGTGATAGAAGAAAACGTTGACAACAACCTACAAGACATAGGCATAGGAGAAAACTTTCTAAATCAGACTGCAGCTGCACAGGAAATAAGGTCAACAACTGACAACTGGGACCTCCTAAAACTCAGAAGTTTAGGAATAGAAAAAAAAAAAAAAAAAAAACAATCAAGGAAGTGAAGAGAAAACCCACAGAGTGTGAGGAAACCTTCACCAGTGATATATCTGACAGAGGATTAATGTCCAGAATATATAAACTTCTCAAAAAACAAAGAACTAAGAAAACAAATGACTCACTCAAAAGACGGAGTAAAGAGCTGAACAAAAACTTCACAAATGAGGAAATAGAGATGGCTGAGAAACATCTTAAAAGTGTTCAACATTGTTAATTAAGGAAGTGCAAATTAAAACCACTTTAAGATATTATCTCACTTAGCTAAGACTGGTTAAGATCAAGAGAATAAAAGATACCAAATGCTGGAGAGGTTGTGGGGAAGGAGGAACACTCATCTACTACTCATGGGAATGTAAACTTGTATAATCACTTTGGAAAGCAGTGTGGAGAACCCTTGGAAGACTCAAAATGAGCTTGCCACCTGACTCCGTCATACCACTCCTGGGTATATACCCACAAGACTCATCCTACTGCAGAGATACATGCACAGCCATGTTTATTGCAGGTCTTTTCACAATAGCACGAACAGCTCTCTTCACAACAGCGAAGTGCTGGAAGCAACCCAAGTGCACCTCAACAGACAAGTGGATAAAGAAAATGTGGTACATGTACACAATGGAATTCTATGCAGTGGTAAAGAAAGAAGACATCATGAACTTTGCAGGTAAATGGATGGAATAAGATATTATACTAAGTGAAGTAACACAGTCCCAGAAAAACAAATGGGGAATGTTTTCCCTCATCTGTAGATGCTAGTACCAAATCCCCCAATTGATAGGCAAACTGAGCAATGTTAATATTATAGTCCTCTTTATCTCAAAGCAACTGTGCTCTTATAATGGGAATCCCTTAACATGCTCTAGAATTAACCTATCACTTATTTTCAGACATTGTCATTTTGGTATATGGGTGGAGGGTATATATGTATATTTTAGAGTAATATAAAATTAAAAGGGGAAAATGTGAATTTTAAATATGAAAACAAAAAGATGTATGTTCTGCCTCACTTGTGGATATTACCGACAAATACTTATATGTGAGTATATATCCTGATGCATCTGTGGGAGCCACGAAAATGGAAAGGAACCAGGGAAGTAAATGGAAAGAAGGATCTTGAGAGACAGGAATAGTAGGAGACAGGTGATACCAAGGGGGGAGTGGGTAACATGTGGGGGAGAAAAGAGGAGGGGGAAGAGGGAGGGGAAGAGAGGGGGAAGAGAGAGGGGAAGAGAGAGAAGAAAGAGGTTTCTCAAGGAACAATGGGGGTAAAGAGGAAGCAGGAGCTCAAGGGAGGGGCCATAGAAGACAGGTATTATCATGGTGAAATGGGTTACTGTGGGTACATTTTCTGGGTGGGGAAGAGGGGAGATAGACAGGAGACATAAATAATGCTTAGCTGGTGTGAAAAACAAGAGTTAAGGTATTAGTTCAAAAGCCTACTGAAACTTTATACACACAATATCTCTACCCAAATCCATGTCTGTAGCTGAAGACTGTATAATAGACAGCCATTGTTGACAGCCTGCCCTGTTCCGTAGTAACACCATCCAGCGTTCAGTCCCACTGCAGTTCATTTTCTCAGCCATTTCTTCTCCTTTCCCTCCATCTGCTATTTAAATTGACAGTACTACTTTTCCTCAACTCACAAACTCCTCACATTCCTATACAAATATCTGTACCATCTTGCTTGCATTTTAAAGGCAAGGTGACCAGAAGATGCTGCTTCCTTTACAGCAGTCCTCATCAAAACATGTACTCTACAAATAATGTGAGCCCACTTCCCCGAACCTTCTAATAGTCTAACAGCAAGTTGGTTTTTTGATGTATTTGTGCCTGTGATGCCTCCTCCCCTCAACAGCCACAACATTTCCTGCCCATCTGTTCACATTATTTTTACTCATCACACAGGCTGTGGTTACCTCAAAGAGTGGAAAGTTTAAGATGGAGGGGACGTACACCCAGCACTGAATGTGAGATTGTGCCCAGAATGACATGGATGCAAAGCTTGGGAGAAGGAGGAAGCACCAGGAGGTCTTCAGTGACAACTGCGCTTAGGATCTTCCTCATATAGCACTTTGGATTGGTCTTGGATGAAGGGAGGAATTTCCTCTTCCTTCTACCTGTAGAGGATATGGACAGGGTGGAGCTGAGTGAAGTAAAATGTCCTCTGCGCAGGTGAATTGTGCTGGCTGCACCTCTGCTTTATGGCGTCTTAGAGTTTTAAATTACGATAGGAGATTTAGCAGTTTCTTTAAAAAAAATTTTAAGACAAAGTTCTGTAGCAGGGTAAGACCACTGATACATTTCCTTCCCCCAACAGATTCTGTGAAAAGGGGAGGGATACTGTCCAGTTGTGTTTACTTAGTGACCCCACCAGGCTCTAACGTCTAGCTTGTATGTTCAATCAAGTTGATCTAATGAGTGTCCAGACTATATTGCACAAGCATGTTGATCAAATAGAAGTCCAGTCTATATTGCTGTAGTCTCATGAATCACCCCTATCTCTCCACAGCCCTTACATTCTACCATGCCCCCTCTTCCACAGATTGTTCCCTAGGCTTAGAAAAGGGGCACAGATGGATGTGAAGCAAAACAGTCTACTTTCTCTGGAGCTGTTGTCTTGGACTCTGGTCAATTCTGGCTGTTTCCTTTCATGGACTGACAGTTTGTCCAGGAATAACCTTTCAATCCTACTAATGAAGCACAAGCAATTAGATATATAGGTATTTAAACAGTACTAATTGTTATGGTAGGTTACTTTGGTATAGACACAGATGTTTGGATGGTATGTTAATCCATGAATTACATTTTTTTCTGTTAAATATGACAGGGTCTTAAGGGGGAACACTCATCCACTGCTGTTGAATGTAAACTCGTACAGCACTATGAAAGCAGTGTGAAGAACCCTTGGAAGACTTGGAATGAACTTGCCACCCGACCCAGCCATACACTCCTGGGCATTACCCTCAAGACTATGCAACCACAGAGATACATGCACGGCCATGTTTATTGAGCTCTCTTCACAATAGCAAGGAGCTGGAACCAACCTAAATGCCCCTCAACTGACGAGTGGATAGAGAAAATGTGGTACACTACACAATGGAGTTCTATCAGCAGTAAAGAAAGATGACATCACGAGCTTTGCAGGAAAATGGCTGGAGCTAGAGGACATCATGCGGAGTGAAGTAACACGGTCCCAAAAAACAAGGACAAATGGTATCCCTCATCTGTGGATGCTAGCACCAATTATCCAGTTGTAAGTATTTCTGTGTAGGGCCCCCCTGACTTTGTCCAAAGCAGTTGGCATAATGCATATGGAAACAACAACAACAACCAACAACAACAGAAAGGACTGCATCAAAGAACTGACTGAAACAGTGAACCTCTGCTCAAAATATTCAACTTCCTCTGGAGAATATTGAGAAAGACTAAGATGTGAAAAGCACGTTTGGCAGAATGCATAGCTCTGGCGGGGTGGGGAAATGGGCGAAACAGGGTCTAGATTTGTAAAAATAAAAAAATAATTATGTGAAAAAAAATTGGAGACATTATAGAGGTAATCTCTTTAAAACCGGTAAAATGCCTTCCTTGAATTGACTAATAAACATAGGAACGGTGAAAAGGATTATCTCTATTCAGAACCAAATATAATACTAAAGTCTTCTAAGCTATGAACTTAAGCAAAAATATATAATACAGGAGCTCTGACATCAACAATGGATTATTCTACAAGCAGATTTTGGCCAGGGAATCCAAGCCCCACCAAAGGTAAAGGCTCCTTGCCTCTAAACTGGGATACGGCAAGAAGAGAGGCGATAAGGCCCTGCTGTCAAAGACCTGACATAACATGGGAAAGATGTATTGAGACCACACATGCAAGTGTACAGATGGTTCCTGGAATACCAGAGAGTGTACACAAAGGCCACTAAACCAATAAAGCAAATATGGGTCTCCTTGAGTCAAGCAAGACTCCTCCGCCAGCACCAGCTACACCTCACCTGCCTGGAATACTGTGCAGCAGAGGCAGCATATGCCTGTATATCCCAAATCTAATTGGCTATTATCTCTCTCTCTTGGAGGAATAACCCACGGCTGATGCCACAAGCTTACATCCTCTAATGGTTAGGAGATGTTGTAAGCCACAGC
>VZQC01004519.1:283960-303796 GCA_009823505.1 Rhizomys pruinosus
ATCTCTTAAGTGGATATAAAACAATAAATGGCGAGAAAGAAAAGATACAGCTTTGCATTGAGTAGGATGTACCAGAAAGTGCCAACAGAAAGGTTGGCCCATCTGAACATGAAAGAAGAAAAGCCTCAGATTGCTACAACATCAAATCCCTCTGTCGATCCTACTTTAACAACTATTTATAATGAGTCCTAACAAAACTTACTTCTAGGTGCCACAAGGTTTTAATAGAGAGACTTTCTTACCTCCCCCCCATAGAACAAGGAGAAATATGATGATGATGATGAGGTCATTCTCCACCTGTAAATTGGAGACAACTAGGAGATCTCCTGAGCCCAGCAGAAGGAAGAGCGGGAGACAGGTAGGAACTGGGTCCCTCAGCAGAGCTGATTGTTGATCCCTTGGTCCAGCTGTCTTTGGCTTTATTGGCGTTTGTGGCTGTGGGGTCAGAGTTATCCTCCCAGCTGGGATTAAAGGTAGGCTTGTGTGACTCTTGAGATCTGAGATCTCCTGAGCCCAGGAGAAGGTACCGGGGCACGGGCTGAAGACCCCCCCAACTGGATTACAAAGGCATCTGAAGAGGCAAGTAAAGCAAGCCTTCAACACAGTGAAGAGGCATTTAGGACTCACATTGGAATACAGGCAAGGAGAAGCCCATGCCAGGATCACGAAGAAGAGACAACTCTGGAAAGGGGCAGGATAATATCCCGTGCCAAGCTTTACCAACCCTATGGAAGACTCCTGCAGTGTGATCCCTCTGGGGATGCCCCAGGACACAGACATCAGAAACACAATTGGGAACATATTTAAAGAACTAAAAGATCATAAAGAACAAATTAAAGAACTAAGAAAAGAGAATGTGTAACTCCACAGAAAGGACATAGAGACAGAGAAGACAAGCTCCAGAAGGAAGTAGAAACACTGAAAAGATCCCATGCTGAAAAAGATAAAAGAAACCAACCAGCGAATCAAAAGAGCTACAAAAAGAGATCGAGAAGCTCCAAAAAGAAGTAGAAATACTAAAGAAATCAGAAGAGGAAATAAAAAAGGAAAAAACACGCATCCATTCAAGCGAAAGGAATGGAAAAAGCCTCAGAAGCAGAATGGAGGAAGCAGAACAAGAATATCAGACCTGGAAGATAACACAGAACAACTAAAAACCTCAAGGAAAGATTATGAAAAATTTAAAAAATACACAAAAATGGAACAACCAGGAGCTGTGGGACACTATATGAAAAGATCAAACCTCCACGTCATAGGAATACAGGAAGGAGAAGAATCCCAAGAGAATAGTATTGATCATACTTCAACAGAATAATAGAATAAAAACTTCCCCAAACTAAAAAAGGACAAAACAATACCAATACAAGAACACACTAGAACTCCAAACAGACAAGATTAGAAAAGAAATTCTCCACGCCACATCATAGTAAAAATGCATAGACACCCAAAACAAAAGACAAAATCCTTAAACCACAAGAGAAAAAAGTAACACAATAAGGGAACCTATCAGAATTACAACTGACTTCTCAACGCAAAGCTATGAAAGCAAGAAGAAAACCTGGAGCAAAGCATTCCCAGTGTTAAAGGACAATAGATGCCAATCCAGGTTACTTTACACAGGAAAAATATCAATTATAGTTGAGGGAGAGATAAAAACCTTCCATGCCATAAACAAGTTGAAAGAATACATGTCTGGAAAACCAATCCTTCAGAGAATACTTGAAGTAATTCAAAGGACAGAAAGAAAGGAGCAACCATCCCCAGGCACCTAGAAAGAGAAATCAATAAAGCATAACTGCAGAGGAGAAACCTAAACCCAAACCACAAATGGATAACAAGGCAAAAGGAAGCAACACAAACCTATCAGTCATAGCCTTAAATATAATGGACTAAATTCCCCAATCAAAAGACATAGGCTGGGAGAGACTGGATTTCGGAAACAGAATCCATCAATATGCTGTCTACAAGAAACACATCTTACCTTCGAGGACAGGCACACACCTTAAAGTGAAGGGATGGAAAAAATTATTCCAAGCAAATGGTACTCATAAAAGAAAGCAGGTGTTGCTATTTAATATCAGACAAAATAGACTTCAAAGTAAAAGAAATCAGAAGAGACAAAGAAGGCCATTACCATTTTCATCAGGAAAAATTCCACCAAGAAGATTTCACAATTATGGAATATATATGCCCCAAATTCCAACCAAACTTTATACAGACAATTCTCCAGGACCACAAGTCACAGACGAACCCCAGTACACTCATAGTGGGAGATTTAATACCCCACTGAGTCCTTTGGATAGGTCAACAGGACAAAGAATAAACAGAGAGACATCTGAACTGAATGTATGATACAACAAATGGACCCATATAACCTCTACGAATATTCCATCTAATACCAGAGGATGCTTCTATTCAGAATACACTTTCTACTCAGCACCCCACAAACATTCTCCAAAATCGACCACATACTGGGACACAGAAGAAACCTCCACAAACAAAAAGATTGAAATAATTTCATGTCATTCTTCAGCTACAGTGCAATAAAGCTCAACATCAAAACCAGGACAAGCCTTCCTGCCTACAAGAACACAAGGAAGACTAAACAACACACTCTTGAATAATGAATTGGTCAAGGAAGAGATAAAGAAAGAAATAAAAAAACATTCCTGGAACTGGATGACAATGACAATACAACACAACAAAACCTATGGGATACCTTAAAAGCAGTCCTAAAGAGGGAAGTTTATAGCCCTGTGCCTACATTAGAAAAACAGAAAGAGCTCAAGTGAATAATCTAAACACTACAGCTAAAAGCAACAGAGAGACAAAACAGACGAACCTTAAATGCAACAGACAGGAAGAAATAACAAAAATCAGAGCAGAAATCAATGAAATAGAAACAAAGAAAACAATACCAAAAAATCAATGAACCAAAAAGTTGTTCTTTGAAAGAATAAACAAGATAGACAGACCTCTAGCCCAGTTAACCAAAAGAAAGAAGAACAACTCCAAATCAATACAATCCATGATGAAAAGGGAAATATCACAATGGACAAGAAAAAGATCCAGAAAATTATATGGGATATTACAAGAACCTATACTCTACCAAGTTTGAAAACCTAGAAGAAATGTAATGAATATCCGAAATCTGGGAATCACCAAAGCTGGCCAAGAAGAGATCAGCAGCTTATTTTTATTTATTTATTTATTTATTTATTTATTTATATTATATTTATTTTAAAAAATCTAGACCCGTGTTCCCACTCATTTCCCCACCCCACCAGAGCTCATGCATTCTGCCAAACATGCTTCCATCTCTTAGTCTTTCTCAATATTTTCCATGGGGAAGTTGACTGTTTTGAGCAGAAGTTCACCTTTCAGTCAGTTCTTTGATACAGTCCTTTCTGTTGTTGTTGTTGTTGTTGTTTCCAAAATGCATTATGCCAACTGCTTTGTACAAAAGCTCAGGGGGCCCTACACAAAAAATAACTTACAACTAGGTAATGGCTTAGCATCCACAATAGATGAGGGATACCTTTGTCGTTTTTTTTCTGGGACTGTGTTACTTCACTCAGCATGATGTCCTCTAGCTCCAGCCATTTTCCTGCAAAGCTCGTGATGTCATCTTTCTTTACTGCTGCATAGAACTCCATTGTGTAGATGTACCACATTTTCTCTATCCACTCGTCAGTTGAGGGGATTTAGTTGGTTCCAGCTCCTTCTATTGTGAAAAGAAGCTGCAATAAACACATGCCGTGCATGTATCTCTGTGGTGGCGTAAGTCTTAGAGTACATGCCCAGAGTGGTATGGCTGGTGGTGGCAAGTTCATTCCAAGTCTTCCAAGGGTTCTTCCACACTGCTTTCCATAGTGGCTGTACAAGTTTACATTCCCACCAGCAGTGGATGAGGGTTCCCCTTTCTCCACAACCTCTCTCATAACATATGAAGAAATAGAGGATGTAAAAGAAGCCTCCCAACTAAAAAAAAGCCCAGCCCAGATGGTTTCACAGAGAATTCTATAAAACATTTCACAAAAGACCTACAACCATTATTACTGAAACTGTTTAGAAGATACAATCAGAGGGCAATTCTCCAAATTCCTTCTATGAAGCCAGCATCACTATATTACCAAAACTAGGCAAAGATCCAACTCAAAAGGAGAATTATAGACCCATCTCCCTCATGAACACAGATGCCAAAATTCTAAACAGGATACTGGCAAATCACATACAGCCCACATGAAGAAGATCATCCATCATGACCAAGTTGGATTCATACCAGAGATGCAGGGATGGTTCAACATACAAAAATCAATAAACATATTAAACACATAAACGGAATGAAAAAACACACCATCATCTCAATTGATGCTGTGAAAAAGCCTTTGACAAAATCCAGCACCCCTTCATGCTTAAAAGTCCTAGAGGAATTGGATTGGAGGGATCATTCCTCAAGTGAATAAGAACAAAGCCATATACAGGAAACCCACAGCCAAATTCATCCTAAATGGGGAAATGACAGAAAATTCCCTTTAAAGGTAGGAACTTGGAAAGGCTGCCCCCTGTCACCACTCCTCTTCAATATAGTGCTTGAAACACTTGCTAGAGCAATAAGGCAAGAAAAGGATATTAAAGAAGAGGTACTAATTGGAAAAGAGAAGTCAAACTATCCCTAATTTGCTGATTTGATATGATTGTTTACTTAAGGGGTAAAAACTCCACCAGAAAACTCCTAGAAACGATTAACAGCTTCAGCAAAGTGGCAGGATACAAAATTAACCTTAAAAAAATTAATGGCCTTTCTTACACCAACAACAAGCAACTGAAGAAGAATTCAAAGAGACTTCCCACTCAACAATAGCCTCAAAAACAATAAAATACCTAGGAACAAACCTAACCAAAGACAAAAGAACCTCTACAACAAACATTTTAAACCTTTAAAGAAAGACATTGAGAAGAACACAGAAGATGGAAAAAACCTCCCATGCTCATGGATTGGGAAAATTAACATTGTAAAAATGTCCTATTACCAAAACTCTTGTATAGATTTAAGGCAATCCCAATCAAAATCCCCAAGAGTTTCTTCACAGGCTTGGAAACAAACATTCTTAATTCATTTGGAAAAACAAAAGACCCCGAATAGCCAAAACAACCTGAGTGAAAAGAGATACACAGGGGGCATCTTTATACCAGACTTCAAACTATACTACAGGGCTATAGTCAATAAAACAGCCTGGTACTGGCACAAAACCCTGTTGACCAATGGAACAAACCAAAGATCCAAATCTGAGCACATAACAATTTCAGCCATCTTATATTTGACAAGGGGGCCAAGAAGCCACATGGAGAAAAGACAGCATCTTCAGCAAGTGGTGTTGGCAAAACTGGATCACCACTTATAGAAGAATGAATTAAACCCCTACCTCTCGCCCTGTACAAAATGAACTCCAGATGGATCAAGAACCTCAACGTGAAACCCCAAAAACTCTGAAGGTGATAGAAGAAAAAGTTGGCAGCAGACTACAAGACATAGGCGTAGGAAAAGACTTCTTAATCAGACAGCAACTGCACAAGAATAAGGTTGACAAATGGCAAATGGTACCTACACCTTAAACTCAAAAGCTCGATGACATACAATCAAAAGAAACAAACCAAAAAAAAGAAATCCCACAGAGTGGGGAGAAACCTTCACTGCAGATACATCTGACAAAGCATTGATATTCCCAGAATAATATAAAACTACTCAAAAACAAAGAAAAAAAGAAAACTAAATACCCCAACATCAATAGATGGAGCAAAGACTAACAAAGACTTCACACAAGTAGGCATTAGAATGTCGAGAAACACCGCAAATACGAATGTCATAATCACTAATCATTAAGAGAATGCGCAATTACAAAAACCACACTTAACATCATCATCTATACTCCAATAAGACTGGCCAGGATCAAGAAAAACAAAGATATACCAAGAGAGTGCAATGGAGTGGTGGGGGAAAGGGGGAACACTCATCCACTGCTTGGAATGTAAATCTCGTACAGCCACTATGGAAAGCAGTGTGAAGAACCCTTGGAAGACTTGGAATGAACTTCCACCCGACCCAGCCATACCACTCCTGCCATACCCTCAAGATTATACGACCACAGAGATACATGCACGGCCATGTTTATTGCAACGACTCCTCGTTCGATCCACAGTATAGCAAAAGAGCTTGGAAACAACCTCCAACATCGCCCCTCAAACTGTGACTTGGTGCTAATAATATAAAGCCAAATGTATAGGCTAAACATTCTACACAAGAGGTAGATATACATACAGAATAGCAGTATAAGAAAAAGGACTGTAACAAATACACGAAGTAATGAACCAGAGAAACCATGAGACATGAGTTAAGTATGAAACAATCATGCTGAATGTGTAAGAATACCACAATCCGCGAGGAAAAAAACAAACCCGGATCAGGAAAGTGGTATCCCTTACATCTGTGGATTGTCTAGCAGACCATATAACAGGTATATACCAAGAATAGAATATACTATCTGTAGAATGTAAAGCGGTCACCCCATAGAGTCTTTTAAGTCCAACAATCATGGGCTATAATGTAATACCAATTCTGGGGAACAACAACAACTCCAACAACAACAACAAACAGGAAGCAAGGACTGACATCATAGAACTGACGAAATACCCAGGGAACCTCCTGGACTGGGCATCTTAAAAACTTTAGTTATGAGCCTTTTATTCCCTCCAATGGTGAGTAGACTACTCTGGAGAAGCACATGAGAATCTTAAAGAAGGAGATGAATATGTAAGACCGACGGCTTGTGCAGCCTAGCATGAGGCGATGGAGCCCTCTAGGTCCGGGTCGATGTCCTCCAAGGAGACCTGAGCCAATAGAGCCAATACTAGATTTGGGATATACAGGCATATGGGCTGCCTCTGCTGCACATTATTTCAGGCAGGTGAGGTGTAGCTGGTCAGGCTGAGGTTGGAGTCTTGCTTGACTCAGGCAGACCCGTATTTGCTTTATTGGTTTAGATCATGGATTTCAAGGTCAAGGTAATAAGCTGGCTTGTAAAAAGTCAACTCTGGGGCAGGAGAAATGGCTCAGCGGTTAAGAGCACTGACTGCTCTTGCAGAGGACCCTGTTTGATTCCCAACACTCACGTGGTGGCTAAGAACCATCTTTAACTCCAGTTCTAGGGGAATCCAACACCCTTTTCTTACCTCCATTGCATTGCACGGCATGGGTGTACCAACCTACATGCAGACAGTACACTCATACACATTAAAAAAAAGTCAACTCCATGATAACACTGTGGTCTAGCACCTATTGTAAGCCACACAAACTCTCTCAGTCTAAGCACTCAAGTAAAGTGAGGATGAGTGTCAGGGTTATAAACTATGACATCATTGGGCTGGGGACATGGTTCAGTGATTAGGAGAGCCTCTTGTTGTAGAGGACACAAGTTTATTTTGCTGCAACACCTTAGAGGCTCACAATATCCTATAAGTCCAGGTCCAGGAAGTCCAGATGCCTCCGCACTCTTTGGGCACCTGCACTCAAAGAAAGATCCCCACATGCAGGAACACACACACACACACACACACACACACACACACACACACACACACGTTTTAAAAAGATGAACTCGGAAGTAAAAACCTCAGTGATAAATCTTTGAGCAAATACCTTGAAGTCAGGGGGACATGAGGGCATTGGGCAGAGGACAGACATCGTACAGAAACCAGAGAGCCTGCATGCAGATGGTGACAGAGAAGATGAAACTTTGCTGGGTTTCATTCAGAAAGGTTAGCTCAGCTGGCTAGGATCCTAAATGAAGAAAGTAGGGGTTACTGGAAATTGCAGGCCCCATAGTCCTTGCCCTCCCAGTAATTCAGAGCACCGCATCTCAAGGCATATTCTCCTCCCTTACCAACATGGAGAGAAATTGTCCAAAGATAAGATGACCCATAATAGGCACCGTGTCTCCAGGCATCCAAAATTCACCCCCAGTAGCTGCCTATACCTGCTCTGGTTCCTACAGTGAAATCTATAGTCCCATTGCAGAGCTCTAGTCAGGTTTTTTCTAATAATTAATTTTTTTCTTTTTTACCACTCAGATTGCATTCTCTCCCTCTACTCTCCCAAGGAAGAGAAGAATGATCATCAACGGCAAGTGGCAGTTGCAGTAAAGCAACACCAAGAGCTGGCTTCAAGCTCAGGAGAGAATGCTACGTCTCCTCCTCGTGGTTTCTGGTACTCGACACAGTCAAAGAAACTTCTCTAGTAACATACTATAGAAATGATCCCTGAAAGTATAATCTTGATAATTTATTATTAACTATGAAAAGACAGCCAAATAGAACTGACATTTGAGGAAAGACTACTATTATTTGCCTAGGTCTCCATCTGGAGGTGAGACCTAATGTACTTTTCTTTAGAATTGGGGCCACTGGTAAGATTCTCATGCCCGTGCTGTCAGCACTAATTGTGGGCTTAAACACAAACAAAGTCTTTTTAAAAGGAAGATGTCATTTAAAAAAAAAGGAAGACGTGAGTTAGGAGGTTCATGGTATGTGACATGCTGGAGGGAGTTGGGAGGCTGACAGGTAGATATGATCAATACGTATTGAAGACATATGGGAAATTTTAAAGAGTGAAACAGAAACAAGGATGGACTAAGAAATTCCTTGCTACAGAGACTAGATGAATTAAGGGAAGCAGGTGTTACTCAAGACAACCACCTCGTCAGCTACGTGAACTGAATCCAGGCACTGTTGTTGAAGGTACTGGGAGAATGAACCCAGAAGCTCATCAGATATTAACAGGGAAGCCTGTGTCATCACAAGTCCAGATATTATGGGCTGTGAGGACAGACTCAGTTTAAAAGAGGGACCATGGCTGACCAGTGCTGCCTCATATAGGAACCATGATCCCCATGTGACTCCATCATCTTCATCATCTGCCCAAGTGCACCTCCGATAAAGCTCCAAAGCAGTGTCTGCTGCAGCCAGGCAGGCTCTGAGAACAAGGCCCTCTGCAGCTACGGAGCAGGAGAATCTTCAGAGGCAGGCCTCCTAGCGTTAAGGTAGAAAAAGCAAGACCTCTTGTTTTAAGTTGGGTTATGAGGTAGTAGGCTTCCATTAGGCTTTCTAACCCCTTCTTTGGGTAGCACCCCTCTGCACTTGTAAACTCCTCCGAGCTCCTATGTCCATCCTGGTCTGTCCTTCTGTCCCAGTGTTCCCCCTCGCTATGTTCCTTTACTGATAATCTGCTATCCCTCTTTCCTTAATGTGTCCCTCCCCAAAGCCTCTTTGTCATTATGTTCAGCTGTGTACCACTAGGGAGCATTCCAGGTCTGATAGGTACTTACAAACCCATTGTTACACAGATGGTCTTAGATGAACTCAGTGAATCTTTAAAAAAAAGATAAAATTGAAATGAATGTAATTAGAATGTATTATATGAATATGTGGAATTGTCTCAGAATAAATGTAAGCAATAAAAAGAGCAAATGAAAGTTACATCATGGGCACAACATGTGCCCCAAATTTGAAAGTTTTTCAGTATATATTTAAAAATATTTTCCGATCCATTCACATCTGCTCTTTTCTATTTTCTATTTTTTTTCATCCTAGTCTATGTATTGCTTTTATTCTTCTGGTCCATTAAAATACTCTTTCAATGTTCTGATGTGATCAATGTATTATGGGTGAAATAGTTCTCCACATCCGTTTGATATTGGTTCACCATCTCCTCTGTGTCCTTGTCTATATAATCAGAAAAGAAATCCCTTCCATTGTACTGAACAATTTTCTCAATCAGCTTTACCAGCTCCTTCACTTAATTTTCCTTCCAAAAAAAAGCGTTTACTTTTGTACATGGGATTTTCAGGGTCTCCTTGGTATCAAAGAACAAATAAACCTCAACAACAATAAGATCTCTCCTCTTTTATTTCCGAGATGCTGACAGGTCTTGCTAACAAATTGGGCAGAAGTCCTAGAAATAAATATGTTTTCCTAAAGATGGTATCTCCTGAGGCACTCTTTCCATACTCCCTGATGAGCCTTGAGAGATGCATTACACATGGCTGGAGACGTCTTAGAGCTTAAGAGAAAACCCTAAGTCTGTTACATCCATAGACAAAGCTAATTTCTTACTATAAGCAAAATACAGACCCTTATATTTACAGACAAGTATGCCAGTTATCACTCGTCTAAGAAGCTGCTTTTGCAACAGACAGAGGTTGTTACACAGTGCCACAATTTGTCGCACACACAGAGTAAGTGTCTGTGTGGTGCCCAACCGTAAGTAACACATTTACAATGGAACCTCTATACTTAAGGCTCACAGAACATAGTAAAGGGGTAGAGAGAATTAAAAAAAATAATAAAGAAATTGTTAGCCTCAACATGATTATAGAGTATGCCTGTTAAGATGGCTTACATCAGGACAGAAAATCCTGGACTGGACATCATTTTCTAAGACAAAACAGACTCCAATTCTACTCAAACAAGAGAGAAGTGAAAACTTTAAAAAATATTTTTATTGAGCTTATGATCATTTCATACAACAGTTCTTAAACAAATTAAAACCCCTCCACATCCATGCCTCCCCCCTGTGCTTTATGAATAATTCTGCTATACATGTTAAGTTCCATCTGGGCAAGCATTTTACCCAGATGTCGTTTGGTTCAAGTTCATCCACTAGAGTCTATTCAGGCTACCTAGAGATCTTCAGGAAGGTCTACTACCCCTCACCCAGCAGTAATCAGTCTCCAACAGTTCCCAGGTTACTACAGCTGGCCAACCACACAATTCCCTATCACCACTCTGGGCCCTTGTCTGATTGAGCTGGCATGGGTCTTGTGCTTTTAATAAAATGACATATGGCAGTAATCAAACTGACTGGGTAGGGGCAGAAGCTCTAAGTGCTCAAGGTGTGGAGTGATAGAGGTTGGGAAGTCAGTACATCTCTCAAGAAAACAAGTAAACTGATTACTCATCAAACTGGTTAAACTGAGGTTGGCCAGAGTTTCTACCCACACATCCGAGAACACACCAAACATTGTTGTACATCTGCTGAACTGAGTTTCACTCCCAGGAGCTATTTAAGTTCTAAGATTTGTTTTGAAGACAACACTTTTCTTCTTTATAGGTTACATGATAAGGAATTGGAGTCCTCCTGTGAAAATGTAATGAAACCAACTGCCATTCATTGAAAACGAATGCTACAAGCATATTCACTGTAAGATTATCTCATGCAAAGAACTTTCTAATAAAACAATTGTGAAACATGATCATTGTAGTCCTAAAGGCAAAAATAAGTGAGAAGAAATGATTCTGCAAATAGAGACTGTCTGCCAAGAACCTAGAGAACTACTTGATCAAGCTTGGAGCCATCTTCTGTGGTCTCCTCAATAACTTTCTCTGTGTCTGGGGAAGAATCCACATGAGACAAGCATACATACCTTCTTCTTTGAAATTTCACAAACAGAATTTATGAATCTCATAATAATCATCAAACTCTAAGAATTTCCACTGTGAAATTTATTGCATTTCTTAGTCATTAAAAGAAGAGCCCTGGACCCTTGAGAGTGACTTCTACACAACATGGTCGTCAGAGGAATGGGGAATATACAGACAGCTTTCTAATTTATTTACTATTAACCAAACAAGGACAAGATCAAGGAAGCAACTTCCAGTGCTTTTAGGATGATTTCAAGTATTATAGTACCATTTTGCACTTCCTTTCTAGCACCTTGTTGTTTCTCTGCATAGAGACACTCCGTTCTTGAGACTTCCTTCTCCATAACTGACCTTCTCCTTTCCTGATCCAACTGATCTTTCATATTTCTAATTTCCTCCTCATACTCCTTTCTTATCCGTGCTTTCTCTCTCTCCAGCTCTGCTCTGTAATGTTCTTGCAAATTATGCGTTTGTTTCTGAATCACTTCCTCGGCCTTCTCATACATCTTGTTGGTGTAGCATCCTCCCCCGTTCTCCCTCACCATGAGCTGCACCAGCGTCAGCAGCTGTGTCCTCTGGGCCTCCTGCTCTTCTCCTGTTGCCCTGTTGTTGAACAGACAGTAGCGACCATGAAACGTGGCCAACAACTCCCGAATGAACGATGGAGCCGTCTGTAAGTAATCACGGAAATCGGTGCCCTCCAAGTCATCTTTCCTGGTGAATAAGACAATCGTGAATCTTCTAGCTTCCTCTCCAAATGTTTCCAGAATCTTCTGTGTGGCCTTATGTTCTTCCGGAGTGTAACGGCCCAGGGGGACCACCAGGAGCAGTGCATGAGGCCCCGGGGAGGTCAGGGCGACACAGCGAGCTATCTCCTTGCATGTGTCAGCATCTTGTACCTCAGTGTCGAACACACCAGGCGTATCCACGACCACAAGCTCCCTCCCATTCCACATGCTTCTCCTTTGCTCACAGAACTTAGTGATGGACTTTGCTGCAAGTCCCGAGTGAAACACTTTCTCTCCCAGGATGCTGTTTCCTGTTGCACTTTTTCCAGCTCCAGTTTTACCCAGTAAGACAATTCTCAGTTGGGAATTTCCCTGATCTAGGTTTTCAGTCTCTGGAATATCAAGGAAACAGAAGCGAATTGTTACACTCACCCTCAAACAGTTTCCCATGCAGTCTGCCCTCCCCATACCTGTCTCTACTGCTCGTTGGGAGCTTGTCCTTCACTGTCCTCTCTGCCCTTACAGGGTCTGGAGACAATCTCCTGGTTCATCTTGTAGGACTCAGAAAATCGGCACACCCCTTGATTCCTTCCTGCAATGCTTTTGCTTAGGATTCTTTGAAATGCTTACACTGTCTTTTTGCAGACTGATATTTCATGGAAGTGTAGATAAAATGATTTCTGAAGAGAATTGTAAATTGATGCTGACAGCTGCCTTACTCGGCTAATGCAGGAAGTAACACAGAGTTTGAATTTAGGGCACGTGCATGGGCAGACTTATTTTACTTCTTAACACTAAAAGCTAGGTATGAGTGCTATATAAACCTTCAATATACAAAGACAGAGCCTCCCCTGTTTGAGAACCAGAATTGTGCATTCAGTCTCTCTCTTTAGGATTCTTTTGAGCTCCTTGTTCTGACTCTTTGCAGCTTCCTTCCCCACAGCAGAGGAGATAAAATTGTTCCAGAAGAGAACTGTGAGCTGCTGTTGATAGCAGTTCCACTAAGGTCATATAGAAAATCACAGAAAGCTTAAATTTAGGCCATCTGCATGGGCAGATTTACTTTTCCTAATTTATCTTTTAGAAGGAGCTTTTCTTCCCTCAATTAAGAGGCATATGGTATATAATGCTTCACCATCCTTTTGACAGAACTTCCCATTTTTGAAAATCTTAATGATTATTTTCAAATGTCTTATGAGTAGGGCTGGAGCAATGGTTCAGTGGTTAAAATATATTACTGCTCTTGCAGAGGACACGCCTTCAATCCCCAGCACCAACATTGTGTGGTTTACCGCCTATATATATAACTCCCACTCCTAGGAATTCAAGTCTGTGGCCTTCATGGGTGTGTGCACTCATGTACACATACCTACACAGGGACATATACATTTAATTTTTTAATAGAAAAAAGTCTTGTGACTTAGAAACTAGTATAAAAGAAGGCTGTGCTGGATAGCTTTAGTGTCAACTTGGCACACCTGGGTTGAGGGAGCCTCACATGTGGAATTGGCTCCATTGGATTGTCCTGTGGCCACATCTGTGGAGTATTGTCTTGATTGTCAAGCAGTGTGGGAGGGCTCAGCCCACAATGAGTGGTGCCACCCTGGGCAGGTTGTTGTGTACAGTATAAAAAGGCAGACTGGGCATGAGCCAGGGGAGCAAGCCAGTGAACAGCATTCTTCCGTGGCCTGTGCTTCAGCTTCTGCTTCCAGGTTCCTGCCTTGGGCTCTCTAAGTGATGAACTGTGACCCAGGAGATGTAAGCTGAATAAACCCTTTCCTCCCCAAGTTGGTGTTGGTCAGAGTGTTTTGTCACAGCAATGGAAGACAAACTAGAACAGAAAATGGTACCAGAGAGTGGGGTATTGCTGTGACAGACCTGACCTTGGTGTTTTGGGGAAGGATTGTGGAGGTGTTTGGAACTTTGGTCTGGGAAAACCATTGAATGCCTAAAGATTGTTGCTGTGGAGCTTGGAGCAGTTTTGCTGAAAGAGTTGTAGAAGATGGAGGCCTGGCTTTTGATGTTTCTTGTTTCAAAAGGAAGCAGAGATCATCAGGAATGTTTAATCTGTAGGTTCTGGTCAGCTGGGGCTGAAGAATCAGCTGTCTTAAGTAACAAGAGATCAGAACCTGAAGTGAAATCTTTGTTGTACTGGGTCAATTGATGTTGGTTACCTGGGGCTGAAAAATCGGCTGTAAGTTACAAGAGACCAGCATCACTGTGGTGAAATCTTCTGGGAAGAATTTCTTCAGGGTCAGCACACAGAAGCTATGTTCCAGAAGGGGCCTGAACCTCCATCTCAAGCCAGAAGCAGGACTTGGTAGTAAGAGTCTCCTATATGGTTCTGGTGTTGAAATTTGAGGGGGTCACAGAGAGCAGCCAAGGCTTGGCACTGTGAGAGGTCGGGAAAGACTGTTGGTGGATATGCACCTCAGTTGCAGTGAAGACCCAGGATTGCAGGGGTCATGGAGAGAAGCTGAGGCTTTGTACCAGGAAAGGTCAGAGGAGGCCATTGGTGAAGGTGCTGCCTCAGTTTCAGTGGTGACCCCAGCTTTTTGGAGATGCCAGGACCATGGGATGACCACCAAGAGCAGCAGCAGGTGTCATGGGCTGCAACAGCAGTGAATAAGTGGTTCCTCTTTCCCCACAACCCTCTCGTCAGAACTTGGTGAATCCTATTTGTTTTCTTGATCCTAGCCAGTCTTATTGGAAGTATTAGAATGATATCTTAAAGTGGTTTGATTTCATTTTCTAATGATTAAGTGATGTTGAACACTTCTTAAGGTGTTTCCCAAGCACTCTTAATTCCTCACTTGTGATCTCTGTACAAGGTCTTGCTCCATCTATTGAGTTGGTCATTTCTTTTTCTTTCTTCTTTGTTTTTTGAATTAGGCTTATATATTCTGGAAATCAATGTTTTGTCAGATATTTCTGCAGTGAGGGTTTTCTCCCACTCTCTGGAATTTCTCTACAACTTCACTTGAGTTGTTCTCTTTTGAATGTATTAGAAGCTTTTGGAGTTTAATAGAGGTCCCCATTTGTCAATTTTTTATCTTATTTCTTGTGCAGCTGCCTGTCTGACTTTAATGGAAGTCTTTTCCTATGCCTAATGTCTTGTAGTCTGCTATCAACTTTTTTCTTCTTATCTAGCACTTTCAGGTTTGGGGTTTCACGTTGAGGTTTCATTTGGAGTTCTTTGATCAATTTGGAGTTGATATTTGTACAGGGCGAGAGGTAGGGGTTTAATTGGTTTATTGCTTCTACTTCAAGTGGGTGAGCTACCAGTTTGTCCAACATCAAATTCATGAAGATGCATTAGTATTTCGGGTTCCCAACCTGTTCTTTCTATTGGCTTTTCCTTGTCAAGAATATCGAGGGTGGCTTGAAATTGTAAATGGTGGCATCTTTCTGGGGTCAATGAATTAAACTTTCAACTTTTGGTCATGGAAAATGGATGAACTTCTTGATATGAGTCTGTATGCGATTTGCTCAGTATCCTGTTTAGAATTTTGGCATGTGTTCATTAGGGAAGATGTGTCTATAGTTCTCGCTTTTTGGTTGTATCTTTTGCCTAGTTTTGGTAATATAGTGATGCTGTTTCATAGAAGGAATTTGGGGAGAATTCCCCGTCTGTTTGTATCCTTGTAAACAATTTCAGAAATAATGGTTGTAGGTCCTTTTGAAATGTTTTTTTGAATTCTGCTGTGAAACCACTGGGCCTGGGCTTTTCTTAGTCAGGAGGTTTCTTATTAACATTATATCTTCATTTCTTCATGTCATTTATTGCTGCTGTTTAAACTGCCTAACTCTTCTTGATTGTGCTTTGGGCATTCCCAGGATTTCAGATATTTATCCATTTCTTCTACGGTTTTCAAACTTGGTAGAGGTAATAAGATTTTTGAAGTATTCCCGTATGATTCTCTGGATCTTTTCATTGTCCGTTATATTTCCCCTTTCATCCAGTATTGTTTGAATTGGAGCTGCTCCTTCTTATTTGGTTAACTGGGGCTCGGGTCTGTTTATATTGTTTTTCTTTTTTTTTAATTTTTTAATTTTTTTTTATTTCATGTGTATGAATTGTACTGTGCTGCATGTAGGTTGGTGCACCCGGTATGCAATGCTCGGAAGGTCCAGAAGAGGGCTCAAGATTCCCCTGGAAGGAGTTTCTCCTGGAATGGAGTTACAAGAGGTTCTCAGCTGTCCATGTGGGTGCTGGGGATCGAACACCCAGGTCCTCCTGGCACAGAAGCAGTTTGGCTACTGGGCTTAACTCCTATCTCTAGGCTATCTTTCTAGGGTCTTTCTTGATTTCATTATTCTCTTAAAGAAACAATTTTTGGATTCATTAATCAATGAATTTTTGTATTGTTTCTTCTTTGTTTCTTATTGTGTTTCATTTATTTTCTGCTCTGGGATTTTTTGTTATTTCTTCCTGTCCTGTTTGTCGCATTTAAAGGAATTCATCTGTTGTTGCCTTCTCGAGTGCTTTTGCTGCTGTGTTAGTTCGTTCACTTGTACTCTTTCTGTTTTTCCTAATGTAGGCCGACACCTTGGCATATGAATTTCCCTCTTAGGACTGCTTTTAAAAGGTATCCCATAGGTTTTGTTTGTTGTATTGTTCATTGTATATCAGTTTCCAGGAATGCAATTTTATTCTCTTTCTTTTACTTCATCTTGAACCCCACTTTCATTATTCAAGAGTGTTGCTTAGTCTCCACGTGTTCATGTAGAACAGTAGGGCTTATCCTACTGTTGTGTTGATGTTGAGCTTTAATTGCACTGTGGTCTTGATCAAAAATTTTGACATGAAATTATTTTAATCTTTTTTGTATTTGTGGGGGTTCTTCTGTGTCCCAGTATGTGGTGCATTTCGGAGAATATTTCTGATGGGGTGATGGGAGTATGTAAAGTGTTATTCTCTGGTATTTAAGAGGATAATTCGGTTTAGACGGTCTGTGAGGTTCCATTTGGTTTATTCATATCATCTATATCATTTCAGATGTCTCTCTGTTTTATTCTTTGTCCTGTTGATCGATCCAAAGGACTCAGTGGAGTAATGAAGTCCCACTGTGAGTGGTAGCTCTGGGGTTAATCTGTACTTTGTGGTCCTGGAGAATTGTCTTTGTAAAGGTTGGTGCACCAGAGTGTTGTTATGTGCTATATATATTCATTTAATTGTGAAATCTTCTTGGTGATATTGTTGTGTCCTTCTCGATAAAATGTAATGACCTCTTATAGTCATCTTCACTGATTTCTTGATAACTTTGAAGTACTTATTATTCGTTCTGATTATATTAATGATAGGTGACACACCTATATGCTTTCTTTTTTAGGTACCAAATGTGCTTGGTAATAAAATTTTTTTCCATCTTTTCACTTTGAGGTGGTGCCTGTTCTTGAAGGTAATATGTGTTTCTTTTGTTAGACAGCATATCAATTGGGTTCTGTTTCATAATCTAATCTTCCAGTCTATGTGGGCTTCTTGAATGTGGGAAGGTTCTTAGTCCATTAATATTTAGGGTTTTATGAGCTGATAGGTTTGTGTCTGCTCTTAATTTCCTTTTGCTTATTATCCATTTGAAGTTTTTTGGATTTAGGTTTTCAGTACTTTTTCTGCAGATTAATCGATTTTTTGTTTAATTTTCTCTTTTCTAAGGTGTCTGGGGTGGTTGCTCCTTTCTTCTGTCATTTGAATTGCTTCAAGTATTCTCTGAAAAGGTGGTTTTTTCACCGGAAATAGTATTCCTTTCATCTTGTTTTATGTCTATTTTGCGAAGGGGTTTTTCTCTCTCCTTCAGAGCTAAGTATTAATGTGAATATTTTGCTGGGTATAGTATTCAGGGTTGACATGCATTGTCCTTTAACATAGGGAATGCTTTGCTCCACGCTATTCTTTCTTTCATAGTTTGCATTTCTGATATGAGATAGCAGTTTGTAATTGTGTTGTTCTCCTATATTGTCACTGTGTGTTTTTCTTTAGCTCTTGTTGTCTCTTTAAGTTGGATTGTTGCTCTCTTTTTTTGATAGTTTTGAGGTATTGAATTTTGTCTTATCAGTCTTTATGGAAAGGAACAAACACTTTAAGGGAATAGTTTCTCTCCTCAATCGACATGCTCGGCATAGTCTGTTTATTCTTTAATTAATTTAATTTTTCTGAAGAAACAATTTATGAGGTTCACAGTTCCAGGCTGTAGTTCATCACTATGGGAAAGTCAAGTGAACGAGAAAGAAATTGAAGCATCCAGCTGCACCACATCCACACTGGGGCTTTGGTACATAAGGATTAATTCCTGAGATGAGGAATTCCTGGACAAGAGGTAGGAGGCTTCCAGATGGGCAATTTACTAGTCAATCTTCTCCGGATGTGCAAGCAATATTTGCTCATCTTAGTCGCAGACAATGTGAGATTGACATTGGACAGTACCCTTAGAAATTTGGAAGAGGGTGCAGAGCAGAGGGACTTGGAAAAGCACTGTGGTGCTCATTGGCTGCTCAGAGCTGGAAGGGTCAGAACAGGTACCAGGAAAACACTGGGAGAATTTATCTTAATTTGTTCCACAAACAAAAAGGTAACAGTGCTGAAAAGACGAGCTTTAGGCAGTCTTAAGAGTGTTTTGCTTGCTTCTTTTTCCAGCTGACAATGAGCCATCTTCATTTATCCTACTATACCCTCGGCCCGATCAAGTGTACTCACATTGCCTGGACTCTATCCCAAAGATAACCCTGTCACCTGTCTTCTGGGCTCAATGATGGCACACAATCACACATGGAATTTACTAATTATGATAACATTCAAATATCCTTTGTAAATTTTTTTACTTATATTATTTTATTTTTACTTGTAATGTGAGTGGTTTATGCCTGCATAGTGGGTGTGTAGATGAACTGAACTGCAATGCCTGGTAGACGTCAGAGTCAGGAGAATATAGTAAGATCCGGTCTGGGAACTAGCGAGATTATGGAGTAGTTATTAATGCGGCAAGATTTACATTTGTGGGTGCTGAGATTCGAACGAAACTCATACTCCTCTAGCGAGGGAGCAGACCAGTACTTGCTTCTTAACTAGCTCGAGTTCTTTAAGGAAGACCCACTTCTACCAGTCCTAAAAATAAAATCAAAATATTGTGGTTTCAAAAAAACCTCTGACAAAGAAAAAAGAATCACGTTGTAGAAGGGACCTTGTGAAGGTTGGAGCTGGTAAAGATTTCTCTGGATAGGTGAGGCACGAGATGAGTCCAAAGATGCTGGTGTTTAATGGCAAAAAAGCTAAAGTGTAGCGTCCACATGGAGCTTGCGGGATTTCCTAGCTGTTCTTCGCATCTTTCTAAAATAGCCCTAATGCTTCTGATTTACTTCTATAGTAATAGAAGTCATTTCATTTTACTGCAATGGCAGCCCAGTACTACACTGTGAATTCCGACCTGGACAAGCCAGGAAGCAGACATGGTAAGAGGTGCTGAGTGAGGGTTAGGTGCAGCCAGACTACAAGAAAGTGGGAAGGCAGGTGGCCAGGGTCGGTCCCTCCTGTGGTCACAGCCAGGCCCCAGCCAAATAAGAGAGACCTGCAATTGCCTCGGTCATTTCTCATTTCCTTGTTATCTCACCTTTTCTGAAATCCTCTATCTGAAGCTCT
>VZQC01004519.1:308409-329081 GCA_009823505.1 Rhizomys pruinosus
GAATGTAAACTCATACAGCCACTATGGAAAGCAGTGTGGAGAACCCTTGGAAGACTTGGAATGAACTTGCCACCCGACCCAGCCATACCACTCCTGGGCATGTACCCACAAGACTCACCCCACTGCAGAGATACACGCACAGCCATGTTTATTTCAGCTCTCTTCACAATAGCAAGGAGCTGGAACCAGCCCAAATGCTCCTCAACTGACGAGTTGATAGAGAAAATATGGTATATCTACACAATGGAGTTCTATGCAGCAGTAAAGAAAGATGACATCACGAGCTTTGCAGGAAAATGTCTGGAGCTAGAAGACATCATGCTGAGTGAAGTAACACAGTCCCAGAAAAACAAACAGTGAATGGTATCCCTCATCTGTGGATGCTAGTGCCAATTACCTAGTTGTAAGTATTTCTCGTGCATGGACCCTTTAGCTTTTGTTCAAGTAGTTGGGAGTGATGCATTTTGGAAACAACAACAACAACAACAACAACAACAGAAAGGACTGCATCAAAGAACTGACTGAAACAGTGAACTTCTGCTCAAAACAGTCAACTTCCACATGGAGAATTTTGAGAAAGCCTGAGAGGAGATGAAAAGCATGTTTGGCAGAATGCATGAGCTCTGGTAGGGTGGGAGGATGGGGGAAACATGGGTCTAGATTTGATAATCTTGTACAAAATATATATAATAAAAAACAGAGCTACACTGATGGCCTTGGTACTTGGTGGCTCCACCCTCGTTCCTGTTGGAACATAGCCAAGATGGGATGACCTCGGTGATTCCATTTTACAATGAACACTAATTTCACCATTCACTGTAGCTGGACCTCACACAGATGTTCCTCTAGGAAGAGTCACAGAGAAGAGAATCCTCAAATAGTCTCAGAAGAAAGGAAGTCAAGTTTGAAAGACAAACCCACCTCAAGAGATGCACGAAATACAAATGGATGGAGCCAGAGATATACAATGTGCTCAGGCATATGCCTTTTGGGTCATTCTAGATTAAAGCCCTGGATGCACACTGTTAGAGGGAGAGGGAGAGGGAGCGAAAGCACTCCAAGATATAGGCACAGGCAAAAACTTTCTCAGTAGGGCTCTAGTTGCTCAGGAAAGAGTGCTGACAGCAGATAAATGGACCTCATGAAATTCAAAAGTTTCTGTACAGCAAGTCAAATTTAATAGAGTAGGACAGCCTACAGAATGAGAGAAAACTGAGCAATATAAACTGCATAGGACTGATAGCTAGAATGTATAAATAATTTTTTAAAAACTAAAGAAAAATTCAAAGATCTCAATAAATAGGCAGATGAAGCTAACATAGATTTCCAAAGATAAAGACAAATGAGGAAGAAAAGCATATAGAAATGTTCAACCTTACTATCAGAGAAATGTAAATTAAAATTACTTTGAGATTCTATCTCACCCAAATTAGAATGGAAATCATTTACAAAAGCAGAGAACAAATGCTGGTTATAATGTACACAAAATGGAGAACTTCCACAGTGTGGTGGGAATAAAAACTAGCTCAGAGAGGGTTGGAGAGGCCCTGAATCTGCTTTCTCTGAAGTAGCTGGCTGACAGGTTAACTGAAAATAAGATTAAGGGCACAGGATAGCTCAGGGAATCTTAGGCTCAGACACAGGTGACCAGAGAGTGCTCCATTGTATTGAATAATGTTATTGGGATAATCACATTACTCACAAAAGCCTCAGGTTTGAGAAGAGCATCAGCAATTGAAGGAAAGCATCAGTCCTCCAGCACACAGAGTGTGTGCAGACATCTCCAGACAAGCCAGAAGCTTTGCTGACAGGACGTCTCGGCAGGGACTTCAGGTAGTGTGGAAGATGTGTGTTTTCCAGTCTCTAAATGGATTCCAGTTTTCATGCTTATATCCCTAAGGTGGAGCTCAAAGTCACTGGATAAACTGCCCAGTTCTCATGGTTTACCTAGGTCTCCTTTGGCTTCTGGACCCACTGGGAAAACCTTCTGTCTGTAGCCTATGTCACTAACCTAGAATTTTCTGGGGGAAATTTTACATCTATACTGTAGATGGCATGGATTAAACAGTCCAGCTGCCCTTGGAGGTCTGCACTTGGAGCTCCTGTAAATACAAGGCCAGCAACCCCAGTGCTCTCAGAGCATGTCTCTAACTTAAGGCCAGAGTGCTGTCTTTCTGATGTTATTCTTAAAAATGGGGATGCCGTGGACAACAGCCTGCAGATAGGTTTTGCATGAAGGATGCTTGTACTCATGGATTATCACTTATAGCTAAAAATGAAAAAAAAAACTGAGAGAAAGATGCAGGACAGTTATGGCGGAATGCATGATCTGGGATGGGGTGGGGGGGGGAGGGAAAGGGAAATAAGCCTGAACTGAATTGGAAAAAATGTATGAAATGCACAAAACATCAATAAAAATTAATTAAAAAAAATGGGGATGCCATCCCTAAGAAGGATGGACACAATTCTGTAATAGACAAATGCTTCTGCCTTGTGTCCAGACACCTGCCCCTCCCGCAAAGCAACATCTTGCAGGCAGGAACCATGCCTTGTCATTGTGGAGTTCCTCAGATCTTTGGACTTTGCCTGACATTATAGGTGGTTTTGCTCATTTGCCAGAAAGAATACATGAATAAAGAAATTTAGCGTGCAGCTATTCTAGATAAGCACTGGAAGGCAGAAGATGGCAAGAGACAGAGAAAGCACCCATAGGAAGAGCACTTCTCTGCAAGGCACCTTTGCCCCAATATTTGAGCTCAGGGTTAAGAAAGGGGGAGGTCTTACTCTGGGCAGAACAGACGGAAGTGCCTGGGATGAAACAGCAGGAACATTAGGCTGAGTCTCTGCCCCTGATCTGCTGTGAGAAGCTCAAAGCTCTGACCAGCCTGTCAGTGGGTTCCCACAGTACAAAGTGAGGATCCTAAACCTCTGCTCTCCACAAAGAGGGTTACTAGAGGGAGCATCATTAATCGGGTCTCCTGTTTACAACAATATTGGAGGGTTAAACTTGTATTCTATTTTCATTTTTATTTTATTTATTTATTTTTTTTAGGGAGCAGGTTTTGACAGGAATTAGAGAGGGAGAGGAAAGCTCTTATCTAAAGCCTCAGCAGCTCAAAGAGAAGCAACCTGGTATTATCTCTACTTTTTCAGAAGAGATCCAGCACTTAGATTGAGCCCTTCCCCATGGTTACACAAGGAGCACCATGCCGGCTCTGAGTCAACCCAGTGTCGAAGACCAAGGAGGTCTCTTGGCCCAAAAGTCCTGCTGCTTCCCTCTGTTGCTGGAACCTGGGAGTGGGCATTAGGGCAGCTTGTGTGCACGGGACCAGAGGCTGTGCTAATGGCAGGAGTTAGAAAGGAGCCATTTCTGACAGCAAGGGAGCACCTGCAGGTGCGCAGAGAGCCCAAAGGGAGAAAGGAAGACAGGGAGGAGTCTGCAGCTCAGTCCAGAAGGAAAAGTTGGTCTCACTGACATAAGGTGGCAATATTTTGCCCTCAGATTCAGAGGAGGGTAGTGGCACCTCAACAACTCTAGCTGAGGCAGGACTTGGTCTGGAGGATGAGGCTGGGCCTCATCTGGATGTCTAGAATGGACAAGGTCTGAAAGGACCACAGGCAACAGCGTCTCAGGCCAGCAGCACTTCCTCTTCCGGGTTTGGACCACTTCTGTGATTGTAGCCTCGACATCCAGCAGCAGGAGGCATGCGGAAGTCGTGGACACCAGAAACACCCAAAGTTCCAAGACTTACCAGATCAACCGTGGCATGCACCCAGAGACCCCCACCCCCACCCCCCACACACCTGCTGTCTGCACCTGGGACTGCCCGAGCTGCTCCTGTTCACTCAGCTGGGCCACTCCACCGCCTAGGACTACGGGGTGCTCCAGAGAGTAAAGCAGATGTTTGGGCACGATGAGGTGAGAACCCTTGTGGTCTTCACCCAGAAAGACCTGGGAGTCGCTTCTGTGCAGAATTACCTGGGGCCTGTTTTGGCTCCGCTGGAACACGGCGCTGTGAAGCAGGAGGCACAGGTGGGGCAGCTGCTCGGTTGGTTGCACACCTGGTGAGGAGCACCAGGGCTATGGCACTACAGCAAGAAAGTGTGTGAGCTGGCATGGGTTCATAGGGCGCAGACTTCTAGGAGCTGCGTGGAGAAGGAGGCGGTGCACACTCCAATCTCAGAGCTGTGCAGTGGCAGCGGATCCGTGGGATGGGCTAGAGGTGGGGTGAGGATCTCGTGTGACTTTCTGCTGGGTGTGGTCCTCCTGGCTTTCCACCTGTTCAGCAGATGTGCATCCCCTCCCCCTTGAGCAATTGGAGAACTGAATGCCGGATATTGCAGGTCTTAAAAGATAAACGTGGATAGTTCTACAGTGGCCTGGTGGGGTGGAGACCTCAGCTTGGCAAAGGCTAAGTTTTAAACTGCATGCATGCAGTTCTATAAAATAAATTTGTCTAACGTAAAACTTTAAGACATTTTCATCATCTCTGTGTCTGTGTCTGAAGGTCATTCCTGTCTAGAACAAATAGTGAAATGTGCCTGGTGGCTTGCAGTGGAGACAAATTCACTGCACAGAGGAAACAAGGGTTTTCATTTTGAGTGTTTTCTTTTCCCTTAGACTGACACTCCATGGTTTTCTCGTTCCCACATAGGGTCATCCATGCTCCTTTTCTTCCCTCATGGACCTGTACGATTACTAGTGGAAGGGATGTCAGGGCTGCATTTGATAACATGGACTTCTGATGAATTTATTAGTAGGATGATTTCCTACCAAATAAACTAAAAATAACACTTCTTAGTTTTCTAGAAATTATGAGAGAGATAGAAAGAGAAAATTTTAATGCGCTTATTCTTATTTTCATGAAACACAGTGTTTGCATATATATTGCCATATACACTTGGTTTGTTTGTATGTATCAAACTCTATTCTGATAACAAAAGAAAAAGTTAAATATGTGAAAGGCACAGACACCTGTAGCAATGGGTTTAGTAAGGATGAGTCTGTTCTTGAAAGACCTGTAGGAAATTGGATGCTGACCAGTTGTGAAAAATATAAAACAGTACTTCCACATTTTGACTTCTGGGTAACATACAAGCAGTCTTATGTTTAAATTAGCCAATTTCTAGTCTTATGTTTAAATGAGCCAATTTCTAGTTATCATCTGCTGATGTGGAAATAAGCAGCTCTGCCAATCACAGAGCGGAGAGGGGAGCTGGGCTGTAGGAGGTACACCCTGGGGTGGGATGCACTGTGGTCAAGCTCGAGCCCCATGACTCTGCAAAGCATGGCTGGAGAAAAGCCTTATCTTCTTTAGTTGTCCTCGGCCTGGTTCAAGGGCCTGAGCCATGCAAGTGCTTTCCACGACCTGAAGGTGCACCAGGAAGGCGCCCATGTTGGGGTGAAGGTAAGGGAAGATGCTATCTGGATTTCTTGATCCAGGGATGATTGCTCCCATGTTTATGCTGGGAATTGAACCCAGGTCCTCTGCAAGAGCAGTCGGCACTCTTAACAGCTGAGCCATCTCTACAGCCCTGGATGGATACTTTCTATAATATGGATAGAGTAGCCTCTACAAGGAAGTAGAGGAAAAGCCTGAAAAGGCCTTGTGCAAAGTGGAGCTGTGCACAGACAGCTGAAAACTGAGGAGTGATGGGTGTGTGCCACATGTCAGCAGCCCCACCCTCAACATAAGGTGACTCCTGAGAAACCCTGACAAATTCCAGAGCTGACCATCACCATAACCTCATCTCAACTCAGCACCATATATCCTGACAGAGGAAGCATGTCCAATTCCAAGCATAAACACTGTTTAACTCAGGTTCTGATATTCAACTGCCTATGATATCTTCCATTCCATATGATTATGAAATATTGAGAAACACGAGAATATATTATTGAAACACAAAGTAATCCACAGATTCAGAAATGACTTAGAAGTTGAACAAGGACTTTCAAATGACTATTACTAACATAACATAGAATTGAGGGTGAAGACTGTGCATGCAGTAAAGATGGGGAAATTGAATACACCAATAGGAATCAGTAAGGTCAAATATCAGAGCTAGAAATGTAAGCCTCTACAAGAATTTATTAACAGGTTCATCAGCAGACTCCATGCAACTGAAGAAAGTATTCAGGACCTATGGAGAATTACAGAAATTAAACGCCAAACCTCCAAGTCACTCACTCAAAAAACAGGCTAATGAACTGAATAGACAGTTCTCTAAAGAAGAAATACAAATGTCTAATAAGTCTTTCAAAGCTGTTCTTATCACAGCCATCAGGAGTACACAAATTAGAACTGTTTCGGGAGTAGTCGTGAGCCATCTGACATACCAAACAGCGTGCACTCTTACCTGCTGAGCCATCCCTGCAGCCCTCGGATTGGACTCATATAAAAGCCTGATGACAGGAACAGGGAAGGGATTTCATTTGTTTTGGTCAAACTAATCACAGAGCATGAATTTTGCTTCATTCATCAGCAACGATAGTGACAGAAGAATTATTGCCTACCTACATTAGATGAAGTCACATGGCCTCTTCATGTTTAATTTGTTCATGTGTGAAAGTAGGCTTGGCTTGGGAGATAGCTAGGATTCTTCTGTTTCCTTAAGTGAATAATTCCAGTGCAGATGAGTGCTGTTATCCCAGAACTCAGGAGGCAGAGCCAGGAAGATCACAACTTCCAGGCCAGCTTGGGTTACAGAGCAAAATCCTATCATATAAAATAATCAATCAAGTAATAAGTAGATAAATCAAATTAAAAAAATAAATAATATTGAACGCTCATTCCCTACTTTGCTCATTCTGTGATTCTCCAAGTGCCTTGTACTGTTCTGTGCATGTGCAGAGATCTTCCTGAACTTCTGCAAAGAAGATTTTTGGAAAAAAAGTGCCTTCATTGAGGCAAGAAGTAACACTTTAATATTTTGTTCATGACTAGAATAGATCAAACCAAGAGGCAGAAGAGAACAAACTTCATATATCCCTCAAGTGAAATGAATTTATAATTCACTACAATGATCAAAAGAGTTGGCAAGGTGCCCCCTCACTTACTTGTAATAAGATTAAGAGGTTGAGAATTATGGGAGAGGCTTTTCTGGGTCACACACAAACACATATGAACTCACCCTAGACAGGGACCACGACATAGCCAAGCAATAATTGCACCAAAGTCCCACTTGGTGGGCCAACTGAGTTTTTATTGGGTTAACAGGAGTCTGGGTGAGGGGTTACTTCCAGAAGCAGGAGTGACTCAAAGTAGCTATAGGACCAACCCCCACCCCCCACACACATACCTTCCAGCAAGCTTCCCTCCTTCTTGCCTGTGGGAAATGTTTCAACTCAGAGGAAACTGCTGTAAGACACTTCACCCCTTCCTTGGACTTTTGCATTCCTTTTGATCCCAACTTCTGCAATGCTCTGTGGGCCTTGTTGGGCATGGTGTGGGCGTCCATCCATGGCTAAGCACTGGCCACCATGCCGCAGCAGTAATCACTTGCCCTAAGGAACTTCGCGAGTGGTTATGAGTCTTTATGGCCTGCCTTCCATTGCAAAAGGATGTTTCCTTCCAGGATGGAGTGCAGCTGCCAGCAAGAGTGGTCTGTGGGCGTAAGGTTGACAGGCACATGGGCATAAGGTTGACAGGCACGTGGGCATAAGGTTGACAGGCACATGGGCATAAGGTTGACAGGCATGTGGGCATAAGGTTGACAGGTACGTGGGCATAAGGTTGACAGGCACGTGGGCTTAAGGTTGACAGGCACGTGGGCATAAGGGTGACAGGCACGTGGGCATAAGGGTGACAGGCACGTGGGCATAAGCACAAATGTTTAGAAGGCAGGTTGACAGGCACGTGGGCATAAGCACAGATGTTTAGAAGGCAGGTTGACAGGCACGTCACATTCATTCAACAAAACAATAGTGTCCTATGACCTCCTTAGCCACAAGTGTGCACAGCATGTTCCAGCACTCTGACAGCCTTCCAGTAAGGAAGGAATTTCCAGCTCAGTCCCAGCATCACTCCCCATGCCCTGCAACAGTCTTACCTTTTGGTTCTGGCATGCAATCAACAGAATTGGCAGTAGCCTTTATGTTTTGTTGGGTGCTAAGGGTTTCCAAGACCAACAACTCTTGGGCAGTAGTCTACCTCTGGCACTGGGGCTTTCATTTAACAGCACTAAGTGTCCTGGATATAACTTTGCCCACTAACCCAGCATGCTTCCTCTACTTAGGCTGCTGTTTAGTGAACCATTCTTTCCTGAGTCAAGCATCCATCAAAACTGAAGTATTTCTCACATTAATAGTGGACCAATGAATTTATAATGTGACATGAGGCTCCAGATTGTTATGTATGGCCCTCATATGCAGGCAACCTTGATCATGTTGTATGTTGTCAGAGGAGGAGACTGGGTGGTTCCCATCTGGGACATCACCTTCCTCTACAGCAGGAAGTGCAGTAGGAACCACCTGTATTTCCTTGTCTTCCACTCCTTATTTCAACACTTTGGTGAACTGCTGGTCAGGGTGCAAAGTTTTCCAAACATTCATAAGCATGACATTTTGCTTCTATCATTTTTCCCCTAGGAATCAGACTCAGTACGAATCTTGAGTCACTTGATTTTTACTAACGCAGAAAGGACCCATTTCTGTTTATTCTTTCATCTCCTCCTGGGGCTTTAACGGATTATGAATTCCATTCCTATGCTAGTCTGGATCATTATGGTCTGCCAAAGCTAACCTACCTCCTAGAGATCACATTCCATCAAAGGTCTCAGCAAAGCCACTAAACTTCATCTCAGTTTTGTCATCCCTGATGAACTGACCTCTTTCTCAGCTCATTGGGGAGCATAGGGGAGCATAGTCTTGCAGGGCCCAGTGAAACACCACTTTGTCTTCAAAAAATTCCTCCTCCCTTCACCCTGCCATTTCTCATCAGAGAGAACTATTTTTTTTAAAGTTTTATTCATCCTCACATGTATAAATTTCTCAAGGATTTTCAATCTAGTAGATGTTGGTAATTTGTGTGAATTGGGTATGTCATGCAGGACAGGAGATTGTTTCAAGAAACCTAGAAACTACACTATGATTGGATTTGGCTAAAACTCTTTGATAGAGACAGAGATAATGTCTCAGAAGCTTGACGGCAAGAGTGCACATCAGTATCTTTTCTTTTCCAACTACTAGGCATTGATCCCACAGCCTTGTAGATGCCAGACATCTATATGAGCATTCTAGATTGCTTTCTACTGCTGTGATAAAACACTGGCCAAAACTAACTTAGGCAGGAAAAGGTTTAGTTCATCTTACACATTACAGTTCACCATCAGGGGAAGATGAGGAAGGAATGCAAGGCAGGAAGTTGGAGCCAGGAACTGAAGCAGAGACTATGAGGAACGCTGTTTCCTGGCTGCTCCTCAGCTCAGGATCACCTGGCCTTTTTACACAGCCCAGACCTGCTTGGTATCAAGGTAATACTGGATTTGTATTTTACAGAATAATTTGAGTAGTGTTGGTATTCATTCTTTCTTGAAGGATGTGGTAGAATTAAGCTCTGAATCCATCAGGCACAAGCATTTTTGAGTTGAGATATTTTTAAGAACTGCTTCTATCTCTTTGGTTGCTCTGTATCTGGTAGGTCATGTGCATCTACAAATTCATCCCATTTCTTTTTTTTTTTCTAGTTTATTGGGATATAAATTTTGAAGGTATTTCCTCATGATTCTCTGAAACTCCTCAGTGTTTATTGTAATGTCTCCATTCTTATCTCAAATCTTATTAATTCATATTATCTCTCTCATTCTTTTGGTTAATTTGGCTAGGGGCTTGTCAATTTTGTTTATCTTTTCAAAGAACCAACACTTGTTTTATTGATTCTTTTTACATTTTCATTTCTAGTTCAATAATTTCTGTCCTGATCTTCATTTGTTCTCTCCATATACTCTTTGGGATTGATTTGTTTTTGTGTTTCCAGTTCCTTAAAGTTCAACTAGGCTGTTTATCTGAGGTCTCTCTAAATTTAATGTAGGCACTGAGAGCTATAAATTTTCATCTTTGGACCGCATTCACTCTATTCCATACATTTGAACTTCCTGGATCTCTTAATCATTTACTTCTAGGAAATTGTGTTTCCTTCTTGATTTCTGCAGTGATCCATCCATCTTAATAGTGTGTTGTTTAATCTCCATGCATTTGTCTGTTTACTGTATCTTCTCTTGCCGGTGATTTCTGGCTCTATCCCATTATGGTCATATACGATACAAGATATTGTTTCAATTTTCCATTATTTGTTGAGATATGCTCTGTGTCCTAATATGTGATCTATTTTAAAGAGCATCTCATGGGAGGGCTGAGAAGAATATCTGTTCTTTGGTATTTGGGTGGAACATTCCACAGATGTATGTTAGGCCGCTTTGATCTATGATGGTATTTATCTCAGTGTTTATTCATTTTTCTGAACATTTGTTCTAATGGTGAAAGTGATATTGAAGTCACCTGCTATTACTGTTTTGGAGTTAATCTGTGATTTTAAATGCAGGAGTGTTTGTTTTACAAAGTTGGATAAGCTCATATTTGGTGCATATATATTTAGAATTTAAAAATATATTATTCTTATTTTATGTGTATGAGTGTATTGCTTACTTGTAGGTAGGTGCATCTGTGTCACACAGTGCTAATGGAGGTCAGAGGAGGGACTTGGATCCCCTGGAACTGGATGTATGGGCAATTATTAGCCACAATGTGGGTGCTAGGAACTGAACCTGGGTCCTCTGTAAGAGCAGCCAGTGCTCTTAACTGTTGAGCCATCTCTCCAGCCCCAGACCTAGAACTTTAATTTTATGTTGATGGGTTGATCCCTTCATCAGTATGAAGCAACCCTCTCCTCTTTTAAAGTTACTGAATTTCTGTAATTTTCATACAATACAGTTTGATGCATTTAGGTCAGCTTTCCTCTCTGCACCTTCCTCCATACCTCCCCCAATTTTATGAGCTCTCCTATATGGCCTATAGAATATGATTTGTGTCTCCCCAAAATCTGTTAGTGCGGATCCATCCACTGGGCCCACCAAGAGTCCGTTTGCATGAAATTCTTCTCCTTCCTGTATGCCTGTCTGTAGATATTGCATGGCCTGTTCATTCATTCATTTATTCATTAGTTCATTCATTCATTCATTCATTCATTTATTCATTCAATAAAATTATCATTGACCTTGACTGGGACCCAGGTCCTCTATTTTCTTGTCACACACAGACGTTGTGTCTTCCACAACCCATTTTAAGTGTGAGGATTCTCAGTGAATTTTTTATTTGCCCTATTGTGGGTTTCATTCCCAAGATCATTTCAATCTGAATTTTCTTTAATTTTTCTTTTTACTAAATTTTCTAATTTTCTTTAATGTTTGTATATTCCTATCATGGATTGAGTTCCTTAATTCATCCCATTATCTGTGTTCTCTTAGAAAACACTGGAGCTCAGTCAGGCATGGTAATGCACCACTTTAGTCCCAGCACTCGGGAGGTAGAGGCAGGCAGATTTCTGTGAGATTGAGAATAGCCTGGTCTACATAATGAGTTCCAGGCAGAACACTGGAGCTCTCTGAAATATTTTACCTTATTAATAACCATTCTTCTGAGTTCTTCATCTGGACTTTTGCTGACCTTCTTTTCTTTTTTTTTAAATTTAACTTAATTTTTATTATATATGTTATTTGTACAAGATTATGTTATTAATCACACTAACTCCCACCCCACCAGAGCTCATGCATTCTGCCAAACATGTTTTTCAAATTTTTCTCAGTCTTTCTCAAAATTCTCAATGTGGAAGTTGACTGTTTTGAGCAGAAGTTCACCATTTCAGTCAGTTCTTTGACACTGTCTTTTCTGTTGTTGTTGTTGTTGTTTCCAATATGCATCACTCCCAACTACTTGGACAGAAGCTCAAGGGGCTGTGCACAAGAAATACTTACAACTAGGTAATTGGTGCTAGCATTCACAGATGAGGGATACCATTCGTCATTTGTTTTTCTTGGACTGTGTTACTTCACTTAACATATCGTCTAGTTCCATCCATTTACCTGCAAAGTTCATGATGTCATCTTTCTTTACTGCTGCACAGAACTTCATTGTGTAGATGTACCATATTTTCTCTATCCACTTGTCAGTTGAGGGGCACTTGTGTTCCAGCATTTTGCTATTGTGAAGAGAGCTGCAATAAACATGGCTGTGCATGTATCTCTGCCGTAAGATGAGTCTTGTGGCTATATACCCAGGAGTGGTATGACTGGGACAGGTGGTAAGCTCATTTTGAGACTTTCAAGGGTTCGACACACTACTTTCCATCGTGGCTGTACAAGTTTACATTCCCACCAGCAGTGGATGAGTGTTCCACTTTCCCCACAACCTCTCCAGCACTTGGCATCATTTGTTTTCTTGATCCTAGCCAGTCTTATTGGAGTGAGTTGATATCTTAAAGTGGTTTTCATTTGCATTTCCTTTATTAGTGACATTGAACATTTTAAAGATGTTTCTCAGCCATCTCTAATTCCTCACTTGTGAATTCTCTGTTCAGTTCTTTGCTCCATCTTTTGAGTGATTCATTTGTTTTCTTACTTCTTTGTTTTTTGAGTAGTTTATATACTCTGGAAATCAATGCTTTGTCAGATGTATCTGCAGTGAAGGTTTCCTCCCACTCTGTGGATTTTCTCTTCAGTTCCTTGATTGTTTATTTTGATGTACAGAAGCTTTTGAGTTTAATAAGGTCCCATTTGTCAATTGTCGCCCTTAATTCTTGTGCAGTTGCTGTCTGACTTAGGAAGTCTTTTCCTATCCCTATGTTTTGTAGGATGCTGCCAACTTGTTCTTCTATTGCCTCCAGAGTTTGGGGTTTCACGATGAGGTCTTTAATCCATCTGGAATTTGACTTTTGTGCAGGGTGAGAGGTAGGGGTTTAATTTCATTCTTCTACAAGTGATGATCCAGTTTTGCTAACAACACTTGCTGAAGATGCTGTCTTTCCTCCATTGTGTCTTCTTGGCCCCCTTTTTAATATGAGGTGGCTGAAATTGTATGTGCTCAAGTTTGGATCTTCAATTTTGTTCCATTGGTCAACAGGTCTGTTTTTGTGCCAGTACCAAGCTGTTTATATGACTATAGCCCTGTACTATAGTTTGAAGTCTGGTATAGAGATCTCTCCCCGCCGCCCTATTGCTCTTTTTGCTCAGGGTTGCTTTGGCTATTCTGGGTCTTTTGTTTTTCCAAATGAAATTAAGGATTCTTTTTTCCAAGCCTGTGAAGAAACTTTTGGGGATTTTAATTGGGATTGCATTAAATCTGTACAAGAGTTTGGCTAGAATACACATTTTTACTATATTAATTTTCCAAATCCATGAGCATGGGAGGTTTTTCCATCTTCTGATGTCTTCTTCAATTTTCTTCTTCAGGGGCTTAAAATTTGTTGTAGAGATCTTTGGTGATGTTGGTTAGGTGTGTTCCTACGTATAATATTATTTTTGAGGCTATTGTGAGTGGGAAGATCTCCTTGTATTCCTTCTTCAGTTGCTTGTTGTTGCTGTAAAGAAAGGCTACTGATTTTTCTAGGTTAATTTTGTATCCTGCCACTTTACTGAAACTCTTAGTAATTTCTAGGAGTTTTCTGGTGGAGTTGTTAGCTTCTCTTAAGTAAACAATCATATCATCAGCAAAAAAGCTATCACTTGACTTCCTCTTTTCCAATTAGTACTCCTTTAATTTCCTTTCCTTACCTTATTACCCTAGCAAGTGTTTCAAGCACTATATTGAAGAAGAGTGGTGATGGCGGCAGCCTTGACGAGTTCCTATCTTTAAAAGGAATACTTCTGTGGTTTCCCCATTTAGGGTGATATTGGCTGTGGGTTTCCTGTATATGGCTTTGATTACATTGAGGAATTATCCCTCCAATCCAATTCCCTCTAGGACTTTGAGCATGAAGGGAGGCACCCAGGGCTATAAACTTACCTCTTAGAATTGCTTTTAGAGTATCCCATAGGTTTTATTGTGTTGTATTATCATTGTCATTCTGTTCCAGGAATTCTTTTATTTCTTTCTTTATCTCTTCCTTGACCCATTCATTATTCAGGACAGTGTTGTTTAGTCTCCATGTGTTCTTGTAGATAGTAGGGCTTATCTTGGTATTGATATTGAGCTTTATTTTACTGTGGTCTGATAGAATGCATGAAATTATTTCAATCTTTCTGTATTTGGAGGTTTCTTCTGTGTCCCAGTATGTGGTCCATTTTGGACAATGTTCTGTTGGGTGCTGAGTAGAAAGTGCATTCTCTGGAATTAGGGTGGAATATTCAGTAGATGTTTGTGAGGTTCTTTTGGTATATCATATCATTCAGTTCAGATGTCTCTCTGTTTATTCTTTGTCTGGTTGACCTGTCTGAAGGGCTCAGTGGGGTATTGAAGTCCCCTACTATGAGTGTATTGGGGTTAATCTGTGCCTTGAGGCCCTGGAGAATTGTCTTTATAAAGTTTGTTGCACCAGAGTTTGGTGTATATATATTCATGATTGTGAAATCTTCATGGTCAATTGTTCCTTTGATAAAATGTAATGGCCTTCTTTATCTTTTCTGATTTCTTTTACTTTGAAGCCTATTTTTCATGATATTAAAATCGCAAAACCTGCTTTCTTTTTGGTACCATTTGCTTGGAATATTTTTTCTATCCTTTCACTTTAAGGTGGTGCCTATCCTTGAAGGTAAGATGTGTTTCTTGTAGACAGCATATAGATGTGTTCTGTTTCCTTATCCAATCTCCCAGTCTATGTCTTTTGATTGGGGAGTTTAGTCCATTAATATTTAAGTTTATATCTGAAAGATTTGTGTTGCTTCCCTTCACTTTATTATCCATTTGCGTTTTTGATGTAGGTTTCTACTTCTGCAGTTATGCTTTTATTAATTTCTCTAGGTACTTGGGGATAGTTGCTCCTTTCTTCTGTCCTTTTAATTTCTTCAAATATTCTCTGAAGGGTTGGTTTTCTGGACATGTACTCTATCACCTTGTTTATGTCATGGAAGATTTTTCTCTCTCCTTCAACTATAATCAACATTTTTTGGTGTATAGTAACCTGGATTGGGATCTATAGTCCTTTAACACTGGGAATGCTTTGCTCCACGTTCTTCTTGCTTTCATAGTTTGCAATAAGAAGTCAGTTGTAATTCTGATGGGTTTCCCTTTATATGTTTCTTGTTGTTTTTCTCTTGTGGCTTTCAGAATTTTGTCTTTGTTTTGGGCATCTAGTGTTTTAACTATGATATGGCATGGAGAGTTTCTTTTCTGATCTTGTCTGTTTGAAGTTCCATGTGTTTCTGACTTGTTCTTTATATTCTTTGATTTCTTTGAATATGTATGCAATTGTTCCTCTAAGATCTGTGTCCTGGACCATCCCCAAGGGCATCCCACTGTAGGAATCTCCCACAGGGTTGGTAGAGTTTAGTGTGGAATTATCTTTCACCTTTCCCATGTTGTCACTTCATCATGTCCCTGGCATTTGGGTTTCTCTTTGCCTATATTCCAATTCAAATCCCAAATTCCTCTTCACTGTGTTGAATGTTTGCTTTGTTTGCCTCCTTCAGATGCCTTTGTTGTTTGTTTGATTTGTTTTTCTCCTTGCTTATGAAGTGTTGACGTGTTTAAGTTTTAGGCTTTCTATTGAAAGTCTAACTCACTCTTCCCTTTCTGTTCTGAAGGTTCTCCAAAGAATCCACTTGGACACTCCCTCGGCAATTCTAATTGGTGCGGAGTGGGTGCTCTGTGCTTCAGGTGGTCCTGGGCAATCCCCTATCTAAGCTCTGTGCACTCAAGTCTCACAGTGGCAACAGGCTTATCTTTTATACCAGCTGGCAGGACGACTCTGCCCCCACAGCCACACAAGACAATGATTTAATCAAACTAATGAGAGAATTATCCAACAGGCCAGATAACATTATCCAACAATGCACCTGGCTGAAGTGCCCAGCTCCTACCTGTTCTTCAGGTGGTCCTGGAAAATCCTGGATCTAAGCTCTGTGCACTCCCGACCTCATTTTCATTGAGCATCATCTGTATGAGGTTGGTCCTTGTGAAGGACACACATCGTCTTGACATTTCATGTTATTTCTGTTTTTGCACTGGGATATCCCCATCTATGGTTGGATTGTTGGTTAAGCACTGGGGTTTTCTATCATCTGATGTTCGTTTAATAACGGGAGTCTGCAATCTACAGAATATTCTTCCCTCCTAGAACCAGGTTGGCTTTCCCACAGGACTACAAGCTTCAAGGCTGTCTCCTGCCTGCAGGCTGATATTCTCTAGGCTTAGCTCTGGTAAGGAGGGGGGAGGAGACTGTGAGAAAGTTACCCAAAGGAAAAGAAAGACACAGACTCAGAGAAAGTCCAGGAAATAAACTCTCTCCTTTAGCCAGGCGTGGTGGCACACACCTTTAATCCTAGCACTTGGGAGGCAAAGGCAGGCGGATCTTTGTGAGTTCAAGGCAAGCCTGGTCTACACAGTGAGGTCCAGGACAGCTGGGACTACAGGGAGACTCTGTCTCAAAAAGACCAAAAAATTATTTAAAAAACCTCTCTCCTTTATTCATGCCAGCAGTGTGTTTATATACCAAAAGTTACTGTGCTCTGGGCAAGGAAGTGGGGGGCAGGAGGAAGGGAGGGGCGAGCCACACCTTGGCTCCTATGTGGGGGAGCTACAGAACTCCTGTTTGTGCAACCAGTAAACTAAAGGTGGGACATTTTGCTCACTACCTCAAGGGAAGGGGCCATCCAGTTCTGGAACTTTGCAGAGATAGGAGAGGCAAGAAAACACTGCAATATCCTGGATCTTCCAGAGCTATAGATAACTCAAAGAGACAACTGAATGCCCACAGAGATATCAGATAACTCTCGGAGGTTTTGTGGGATAGTCAAAATTTCATTCCTACAGTTAAGATTTGTTGTTTCTATTCTTTTAATTGGGTTGGCTCTCTTCTTTCAGTGGACATATATGCAGCGTTTAGAGGAGACTAGGTCATAGTACAGTTGTGGTAAAGTTTCTTTTCTGTTAGGTTCTTGTTCCAGGCACCAGGGCCAATTTCCAGACTGCCCATGTGAGTTCAGTACTGTCTGCAGCAAATGTCACTATTAGTTAAGCCACATACATAATAGAGCAGCAGCTGACTATAAAACAGTTGTTCTAATTTGCTTCTAATTTTTGTGACAAAACACTGACTAATACCAACTTGGGGAGGAAAAGGTTTATTTCTTCTATATCTCCTGGTCACAGTTCATCACTGAGGGGGCCCAAGATAGGAACTCAGGGCAGGATCCTGGAGGCAAGAACTGAAGCACAGGCCATGGAGGAACAATGCTTACTGGCTTTCCCCCCTGATCCAAACACAGTCTGATTTCTTATATAGTACAGAACCTGTGCAGGGGTGGCACCCCCACAGTGTACTGGGCCCATCCTTTCTTTCAGCCATCAAGAAAATACCCCACAGACATAGCCACAGTCCAGTCCAATGGAGGAAATTCCCCAATTGTGGTTCTCTCAACCCATGTGTGTCAAGTTGACACTAAAGCTATTCAGCACACTTGTTAAGTACTGATTAGTTTAGGGAGTAAAAGATCCCAGTGATACTGTGTACTCTAATATGTTGGCATGAATACAAAGTGAAAGAAAAGGTAGGCAAACAACATGAGATTAATGGGAAGTGCCAGTTGTTGAGATGTAACTACGTGGGAATGAGAATAATCATGGCAAAGGAAATTATGTGAGAGTTTTGGTTAACAGTAGACTAAAAAGAGGAGGTAAAGTTATGGAGCCAGATATTCTAAACTAGGTCAACTTCTGTGCTTTGGACCATGTAACAGTAAGAGGAATCAGTACAGGAAAAGAGAGAGGAAAAAAGGAGAAATATAAAGAAAGGGGAGCAAGGACAAAGAGAAGGGAGGGGGAGAGAGAGAGAGAGAGAGAGAGAGAGAGAGAGAGAGAGAGAGAGAGAGAGAGAGAGAGAGAGAGAGAGAGAGAGAGTGAGAGAGAGAGAGAGAGATATATTAGAGGACACTGCTGGCTTGCTGCAGTGCCCTTCTGTACTGTATAGACAAGAAATAGCTTCAGAAAGGGAGAGAGATGGGTGGAGGTACAAGATAATGGAACTTCTGGCAGGTAGAGAGTAGCGGTAGTCAGGAATGACAGCTTCATTTCTTCTCCCTGGCTGATCTGCTCCAGGATACACTACAAGTTTCTCTGAAATGGCCCCCTTCTTTTGTGGGCTCCCAGCTCCTGACTCTGTTCTGTGGGCTGTAGATAGCCGAGGCCATCTTGTCCATTTTGGGTTACAGCATTCTCGCAAAGTTGGGGCCAGCTGTGGCTATGCAGTGCCCAAAATGCTATTCAGTGTTTATATTTAGTTCCTGCATCTTCGGCTTTCTTGTCAGCCACTGATGGATCCTGAAGCAGTTACTGGGAACTCCTTTCTGAACTCTCTCCTGACTGTTTTTAGAGATTTCCCAATAGGAGTTTTTAGCCCAATGGATTTGATGGAGTATTGATGAATTCAATTCTGGGACTGGAGAAGTAGCAAAGTGAGAAAATACTCATTCCTTTTAACCCCAAGCTGTCATCAGTGACATGGGAACATGTGGCCGCTAGTCCACCATGTGGTCTTGCCCAGAGGTCTCCAAGGTATTCTCAAGAGACACTTGTACCCCTCCACTTCTACTATCAGACTAATGAAACAAAACATCCCCAAAGAGTGGAATATCCCCCCAAGAATCTAATGCCCATAGAAGGAAATGGTCGAAGCCTGGTACCCTTCAGGAGAGTGGCTTCTGGAAAGAGATTTCACGTGGTGTTGGCTACTTTCCAGATCACCTTTCGGGACAGACTAGAGCTTGGAGAGCGTGGGGCATGGCCGCAAATGACTTCTTAAGCCAGATGTGGTGGTGCATGCCTGTAATCCCAGAACTTGGGAGGCAGAGGCAGGTGGATCTCTGTGAGCCCAAGGCCAGCCTGGTCTACAGAGTGAGTTCCAGGACAGCTGGGGCTACAGGGAAACTGTCTCAAAAAGACCAAAAAAGAAAAAAAAAAGACTGCTTACTACACATAACTCTGGTTCTCCACTTAAACCTAAACATGCCAGGAGGAAGACGAATTTGAGCCATCACTGGATGTCTTTGTCCTCCTGATGTAGCCACACTGAATACATCATTCTGATTTTCACCATTACTTGTTTGTTTAATTATCTTATAAACATTGATGCCTGAATGTGGCTTGTATATACTGTCAGTGCCCAGGCTTTGACTCTTAATAACACTGACAAAGCTCTAGTTCACAAAATATTATTATGGAAGTGATAGATTTGTCAAATATTTTAATTTTAATGTGTTCATTAAAAATGACTGTGTGTATGTCCTGTAATTCTAGTGATATGGTCTGTTCTGTTACTTGCTTTTCATGTGTTAAACTAACCTGGGATTTCTGAGATAGATCTCACCTTTCCATGCTGTGTGGTTCTTGCCACATGTCCTGGATTTGGAACACTAGTGTTTTATAAGGAGTTGTCCATCTATATCCATAGGAGATAGTAACTCACAGTTCTGACTTTTTCTTTGTTTTATTTTTTTGGGAGCAATTTCACTGAAATTTAATTTCCCAATTTATTCTACAACTCTAAAGAAATTCAAACACTTATAGCCCTCAAGATATATAGACTGTACACAAAATAAGAAACAAGCAAAGAAATAAAAAAATTTATTTAACAGTTACACCCTAATCACATATCCAACACTTGAATAACCTAAACTGAAATGCAGCATGAACTACTTTTTGACATCAACTGAGAACTGTGCCACTTGATGAAATCAAGGGACTGAATTATGCCACAGTCACCATGGATACAGAGAAGCCATATCTTGGAGTCATAAACATAGTGAGAACTCCCATTGCTACATTCAACTCAGTGTACCCACAAGTATTTCCCATATGATTAAAGAAAAGTCTGGGCTTCAAGACTTTAAAATTTACCTATAGGAAACATATTGGTATTCTAAGTAAATGTAACAAGACAACTGAATGCTTTATAGTTAAATCTTAATGCATTCCTGAGAATCGCCATTATCAATAAATGTTTTAAACACATGAGAAATAGCACAAAAACTCCACAAAGTGTTTCTTAATGATTTTTTCCCTAGACATTGTTGGAAATGAAACAAGTCACTATTAATTAATTTTAGCATTTTTCTGATATATTTGAAACAAAGGCCTATAAGAAAATCAATATTTATCAGAAATTTAATCATCCTAGAGATAAAATTACAATGTTCTTTGTTAAACTTTTATTTAATATGTCCTACAATAGTGATCTTACTGCCAGACCCTAGAAGTATTGACAAATGTTGGTTCATAAATAATTATATTTATATTTACATTTTTTAAATTTATTTTTTTTATTTTTAAGGGATTCTACAATATAATGACACAGTTGTTTGCAGATAACATGGATGTTACTCAGTATGTCATACAATTAGGTAATTGGTGCATTTTGCAAGTATCTATGTCCAAATTTTGAACAACCCAAGGTTCCCATAGTCCAGTTGGAGAAGCTTGTATGCACAGGCATGTTGATCAATCAGGAGTCCAGACTATATTCCTGTAG
>VZQC01004519.1:337559-357239 GCA_009823505.1 Rhizomys pruinosus
TGTTTCTACTTCCTTAAGGTGTTTGTTTTTTTCTCTCTCTAGTTCTTTCTGGAGTTTGTCAATCCCTTCCTTTAGTTCTCTTAATTCTTCTTTATGTTCTTTAATTTCTCTGCATAGGTCTGCAATCATTCCTCTAAGGTCTGTTTCTGGGGTCACCTCCAAGGGGATCCCATTGTACCTATCTCCTACAGGGTTGGTAGAGCTTGGTGTGGAATTATCCTGCACCTTTCCCATGTTGTCCCTTCATCGTGTCCCTGGCATGTGGATTTCCGTTTTGTGATTCAAATCACAAATGCCTTTTCAGTGTGTTGAAGGCTGAACGCTTCTTTTGTTTTGCTTACCTCCTTCTTACACTTCTTTTTCTTCCTCTCCCTCTCCTTGTTTATGGAATGTTGACTTGTCTAGGTTTTCAGGCTTTCACTTTTATTTATAGATTGGATATTGGAAGTCTAAGTCACTCTTGCTTTCCTGTTTTGAGAGTTCTCTTAATCCAGTCCACTGGATACTCTCTCTTCCTCAATTCCAATTGTTGGGGGGGGATATATGCCTGGCTCAGCCCATTCCCCGGCACCTGAGTCAGGCACCAGAGCAAGCCAGACTCAAGCTCAGGATCACTTCCTGCTGCGAGGGGGGAAGGGCAACCCGCCGGGCTTAGGGCACGAACCTAGCCCCCGCCAGCCACCTGGCCCTCTGCCACAGACCAGAAATCAATTGTCCAGCACCACAAAAGTCACTCTGTCCTAAGCTTTTACCTGCCTAGAGCCGTTGGACGGCTCCAAGTGTTCCTATCAGGTCTGGAACCGGAGTCCAAACACACCACCCTACTGTGGCCTGAGTCAGGCACCAGAGCCTATATTTACATTTTTATATGACTATATTATTTCCTCTTAATTAATTTAATCTCTATTTCTGACATTTTCACTCCACTATTACAAATAGATTAATCATTATGTAATAACTTTACAAAAAAAATAACACCAAATGCTGGAGGAGGTGTGGAGAAAGGGAAACACTCATTCCCTGCTTGTGGGAATGCAAACTTGTGCAAGCCCTGTGGAAAGCAGTGTGGAGAACTCTTAAAAGACTAAAAATGAACCTATCATTTGACCCAATTATACCATTCCTAGGTATATACCCAAAGGATCCATCCTATAAGAGAGATAGGTGCACAACCATGCTCATTGCTGCTCTTTTCACAATAGCGAAGATCTGGAAGCAGCCCAAGTGTCCATCAACTGACAAATAGATAATGAAGATGTGGTACATTATACAATGGAGTTACATGCAGTGGTGAAGAAGAACATCATCATGAAATTTGTAGGCAAATGTATGGAACTGGAAGCTGTTATGCTAAGTGAAGTAACACAACACCCCCCCAATAAAAGACTTATGTTATCCCTGTTATCCCTCATTTGTGGTTCCTAAGACTAAATCCTTATATACAAGTGTACTTCTTACCACTCTTCAAAGAAGCTTCCTTTTGAAACAGATGAAGACTATTACAAACTTTCAATGTATTTGAATTGGGAGTTGCATCCAAAGAACCTGTTAGCACTTGGACTGAGCAGCTCATGAGTTTTTCCTTCACTGTTTATAACTTTATTCAGTTCTAACCCAAGGCTCTTCTCAAAGTGAATTTCTAAAGATGATCTGCTTGATATACTTATAAATATTAGAAGTATGTAACTTATGGAAAACGCGCAATTAGAAGAGTTAAGTCAACTATAAAATGCATCTATATTTATCTGTTGAGATCAAATCAAACCAAATTAAGGAAAGCATATCAAAATGTAATTTTTAATGAACTTAGAATATCAGTTGCTCTGAGTAACTTCAGTTATTATTTAGAAAGTTATTTTGGGGGGCTGCAGAGATGGCTCAGCTGTTAAGAGTGCTAACTGTTCTAGCAAATGACCCAGGTTCAATCCCCAGCACCCACATGGTGGCTAAGAACCGTCTTTGACTCCAGCTCCAGCGGAATCTGATGCCCTCTTCTGACCTCTGCGGTATTGCATGACATGGGTGCACCAAATTGTATGTAGGCAGTATACCCATACACATAAAAATAATAAAAATTTTTAAAAAAAATTAAAAAGTTATTTTTAACATTATGTGATAAATTTGCTGTTTAGTTGTATATGTTATCTATAATGCTTTATTCATCCCCCCTTATTCATTTATTTCACAAATATTTACTATACAACAGGATATATGTTTTACTAGTATATGTTCACTAACTGTATTTATATACTATTTAAATTTTCTTTTTTGTATTTTTAATTTTATTTGTTTATTTTTAAAGGGATTCTACAATATAAGAGCAGAGTTGTTTTCAGATCACATTAATGTTGGTCAGTTTGCCATCCAATTAGGCAATTGGTGCTAGCATCCACAGATGAGGGATAACATTCGTGCTTTGTTTTTCTGGGACTGTATTACTTCACTCAGCATGATATCTTCTAGGTCCATCCATTTACCTGCAAAGTTCATGATGTCATCTTTCTTTACCACTGCATAGAACCCCATTGTGTAGATGTACCACATTTTCCCTATCCACTCGTCAGTTGAGGGGCACTTGGGTTGGTTCCAGCACCTTGCTATTGTGAAGAGAGCTGCATTAAACATGGTTGTGCATGTATCTCTGTGGTAAGATGAGTCTTATGGGTACATACCCAGGAGTGGTATGGCTGGGTCAGGTGGCAAGTTCATTCCAAGTTTTCCAAGGGTTCTCCACACTGCTTTCCATAGTGGCTGTACAAGTTTATATTCCCACCAGCAATGGATGAGTGTTCCACTTTCCCCACAACCTCTCCAGCACTTGGTATCATTTGTTTTCTTGATCCTAGCCAGTCTTATCAGAGTGAGATGATATCTTAAAGTGGTTTTCATTTGCATTTCCCTAATTATTAGTGATGTTGAACACTTTTTAAGATGTTTCTCAGCCATCTCTAATTCCTCAATTGTGAAGTCTCTCTTCAGCTCTTTGCTCCAGCTTTTGAGTGATTCATTTGTTTTCTTTCTTCTTTGTTTTTTGAGTAGTTTATATACTCTGGAAATCAATGCCTTGTCAGATGTATCTGTGGTGAACTTTTCCTCCCACTCTGTGGGTTTTCTCTTTACTGCCTTGATTGTTTCTTTTGATGTACAGAAGCTTTTGAGTTTAATGAGGTCCCACCTTAATTCTTGCGCAGCTGCTGTCTGATTTAGGAAGTCTATTCATATGTCTTGTAGTCTGCTGCCAACTTTTTCTTCTATCACATCCAGAGTTTGGGGTTTCACGTTCAGGTCTTGGATACATCTGGAGTTGACTTTTATACAAGGTGAGAGGCAGGGGTTTAATTACATTCTTCTACAAGTGATGATCCAGTTTTGCCAACATTACTTGCTGAAGATGCTGTCTTTCCTCCATTTTGTCTTCTTGGCCCCCTTGTCAAATATGAGGTGGCTGAAATTGTTTGTGCTCAGGTTTGGATCTTCAGTTTTGTTCCATTGGTCAACAGGTCTGTTTTTGTGCCAGTACCAAGCTATTTAGCTTGAAGTCTGCTATAGAGTTCCCCCCTCTACTGCTCTTTTCAATCAGGGTTGCTTTGGCTATTTGGGGTCTTTTGTTTTTCCAAGTGAAATTAAGGATTTTTCCCCCAAGCCTGTGAAGAAACTCTTGGGGGGTTTTAAATTGGGATTGCATTAAATCTGTACAAGAGTTTGGGTGGAATGGACATTTTTACTATATTAATTTTCCCAATCCATGAACATGGGGTTTTTTTCCATCTTCTGATGTCTTATTCAATTTCCTTCTTCAGAGGTTTAAAATTTTTGTTGTAGAGATCTTTGGTGTCTTTGGTTAGGTTTGTTCCTAGGTATTTTATTGTTTTTGGTCTTCTTGTACTCCTTCAGTTGCTTGTTGTTGGTGTAAAGAAAGGCTACTCATTATTCTAGGTTAATTTTGAAACCTGCCACTTTACTGAACCTCTTAATAATTTCTAGGAGTTTTCTAGTGGAGTCTTTAGCATCCCTTATGTAAAAGATCATATCAACCAAAAGGGATAGTTTGACTTCCTCTTTTCCAATTAGTACTCCTTAATTTTCTTTTCTTGTCTTGTTGTCCTAGCATGTGTTTCAAGCACTATATTGAAAAGGACTGGTGACAGGAGGCAGCCTTGCTGAGTTCTTACCTTTAAAGGGAATGCTTCTGTCTTTTCCCCATTTAGGATGATATTGGCTGTGGGTTTTCTGTATATGGCTTTGATTACATTGAAGAATGATCCCTCCAATCTAATTCCCTCTAGGACTTTAAGCATGAAGGGATGCTGGATTTTGTCAAGGCTTTTCCTGTGTCAACTGAGATGATGGTGTGTTTTTTATCTTTCAGTCCATTTATATGTTTGATGATATTTATTGATTTTCATATATTGAACCATCCCTGCATTTCTGGTATCAATCCAACTTGGTCACGATGTCTTGATATGGGTCTGTATGCAATTTGCAAGTATTTTGTTTGGAATTTTTGCATCTGTGTGCATTAATGTGATGGGTCTATATTTCTCCTTTTTGGTTGTATCTTTGCCTGGTTTTGGTATTAGAGTGATATTAGAGTGATGCTGGCTTCTTAGAAGGAATTTGGGAGAATTCCCTCTGTTTGTGTCCTTCTAAATAATTTGAGTAATAATGGTTGTAAGCCTTTTCAAAATGTTTTATAGAATTCTGCCATGAAACCATTTGGGCCTGGGCTTTTTTTAGTTGGGAGCCTTCTTATTACATCTTTAATTTCTTCATGTATTATGGGTCTGTTTAAGCTGTCGATCTCTTCTTGGTTGAGCTTTGGTGATTCCCAGGATTTTAGGTATTCATCCATTTCTTCTAGGTTTTCAAACTTAGTAAAGTATAGGTTTTTGAAGTATTCCCATATGATTGTCTAGATCTTTTCATTGTCTGTTTTGATATTTCCCCTTTCATCACAGATTGTATTGATTTGGAGTTGTTCCTCTTTCTTTTGGTTAACTGGGCTAGAGGTCTGTCTATCTTGTTTATTCTCTCAAATAACCAACTTTTGGATTCATTGATTTTTTTGTATGTATTTTTTTGTTTTTACTTCATTGATTTCTGCTCTGATTTTTGTTATTTCTTCCTGTGTGCTACATTTAGGGTTCATTTTTTGTTGTCTCTCAAGTGTTTTTAGCTGCATTGTTAGATCGTGCACCTGTGCTCTTTCTGTTTATTTGATTTAGGCACTCAGGGCTATAAACTTCCCTCTTAGGACTGCTTTTAGTCTGTCCCATAGATTTTGTTGTTTTGTATTATCATTGTCATTCAGTTCCAGGAATGCTTTTATTTCTTTCTTTATTTCTTCCTTGACCCATTCATTATTCAGGAGCGTGTTGTTTAGTATCCATGTGTTCTTGTAGGTTGTAGGACTTATCCTGATGTTCATATTGAGCTTTATTGCACTATGTTCTGATAAAATGCATGAGATTATTTCAATTTTTTGTATTTGTTTAGTTTTTACCTGTGTCCCAGTATCTGGTATATTTTGGAGAATGTTCTTTGGGGTGCTGAGTAGAAAGGGTATTCTCTGTTGCTTGGGTGGAATATTTGGTAGATGTCTGTGAGGTGAATTTGGTGTATTGTATCATTCAGTTCACATGTCCCTCTATTTATTCTTTGTCCTGTTGATCTGTCCAAAGGACTTAGTGGGGTATTGAAGTCCCCTACTATTAGTGTGCTGGGGTTAATCTATGCCTTAAAGTCTTGAAGAATTGTCTTTATAAAGTTTGGTGCACCAGAGTTTGTTGCATATATATTCATGATTGTGAAGTCTTCATGGTTGATTTTTTCTTTGATAAAGATGTAATGGCCCTCTTTGTCTCTTTTGATTTCTTTTACTTTGAAATCTATTTTGTCTTATATTAAAATAGCAGCACCTGCTTTCTTTTTGGTATTATTTGCTTGGAATATTTTTCCATCCCTTCACCTTAAGTTGGTGCCTATCCTTGAGATTGAGATGGGTTTCTTGTAGACTGCATATAGATGGATTTTGTTTCCTAATCCAATCTTCCAGTGTATGTCTTTTGATTGGGGAGTTTAGTCCATTAATATTTAAGGTTATAATTGAAAGATGCATGTTGCTTCCTTTCACCTTATTATCCATTTGCATTTTTAGTCTCGGTTTCTACTTCTACAGTTATGTTTTTATTAGTTTCTCTTTCTAGGTGCTTGGGGATAGTTGCTCTTATTTTCTGCCCTTTTAATTGCTTCAAGTATTTTCTGAAGGGTTTGTTTTCTGGACATGTATTCTATCATCTTGTTTATGTCATGGAAGATTTTTCTCTCTCCTTCAAGTATAATCGACATTTTTGCTGGCTATAGTTACCTGGGTTGGCATCCATAGTCCTTTAACACTGGGAATGCTTTGCTCCCTGTTCTTCTTGCTTTCATGGTTTGTACAGAGTAGTCAGTTGTAATTCTGATGGGTTTCCCCTTATATGTGACTTGTTTTTCTTTTGTGGCTTTCAGAATTTTGTCTTTGTTTTGGGTGTTCAGCATTTTAGCTATGATATGGCATGTAGAGGTTCTTTTCTGATCTTGCCTGTTTGGAGTTCTATGTACTTCTTGTATTTGTATTGGTTTGTCTTTTTAGTTTGGGGAAATTTTCATCTATATTCTGTTGAAGATCTGATCAATACTATTCTCTTGGGATTCTTCTCCTTCCTCTATTCCTATGATGCAGAGGTTTTTCCTTTTCCTAGTGTCCCATATTTCCTGGTTGTTCCACTTTTTTGTGTTTTTAAATTTTTCATAATCTTTATTTGAGCTTTTTAGTTACTCTGTGTTATCTTCCAGGTCTGATATTTTTTGTTCTGTTTCCTCCATTCTATTTCTGAGGCTTTTTCCATTCCTTTCCTCTTGATTTCCTTTCTTCATTTCATCCCGTGATTTCTTTAGTATTTCCACTTCCTTTTGGAGAGTCTCAATCTCTTCTTGGTGCTCCTTACTTTGCTGGTTGGCTTCCTTTTTCAGTGTTTCCACTTCCTTCCGGAGTTTGTCATTTTCTCCCTCTAGTTATTTCTGGAGTTCGTCATTGTCTCCCTCTAGGTCCTTCTTGAGTTTTTCATTTTCTCTCCTTAGTTCTCTGACTTGTTCTTTATATTCTTTAATTTCTCTGACTAGATCTGAAAGTGTTCCTCTAAGATCTATTTCTTGGGTCACTTCCAGGGGGATCCCACTGTAGCAATCTTCTACAGGGTTGGTAGAGTTTGGTGTGGAATTATCCTGCACCTTTCCCATGTTGTCCCTTCGTTTTTTTCCTGGCATGTGGTTTTCCCTTTTTTTTTTTTTTGCCTGTATTCCTATGTGAATCACAAATGTCTTTTCACTGTGTCAAAGCTTGCTTTGCTTACCTCCTTCAGATGCCTTTCCCCCCCTCGTTGTTTAGGGAGTGTTGACTTGTCTAGGTTTCAGGCTTTTAATTTTGTTTATATACTGGAAGTCTAATTCACTCTTGCCTTTCTATTCTGAAGGTTCTCCAAAAAAATCCACTTGGACACCCTCTCAGCAATTCCAGTTGTCTGGGTGGGGGGATACGCCTGACTTAGCCCAGGCCCTGGTACTCTGTGCTTCAGGTGGTCCTGTCTAGTCCCTGACCTAACCACTGCACACTCAAGTCTCACAGTGGTGACAGGCCCAGTTTTACTACCAGCTACAAGGGCAATTCCACCCAGACAGCTACATCCAATAAGGGTTTAACAGGTCCACGTTTGATTCCAGTAAGCAGGGCCACTCCACCTCACCAGCCTTGCAAGATAAAGATTTAGTTATCCAACAAACCAATGAATCAATTATCCAGCAATCCAAGAGTAGATCTATCCTAAAATCTGCCTGGCCGAAGCGCTCAGCTCCTACCCATGCTTTAGGTGGTCCTGGCAAGTCCCTGACCTAACCACTGCACACTCCAAGAATTTTTAAAATAAAAAAAAATTGTGTATAAGGAAATTAAAATAAGTAAATAAAATGTATTTTAAATTTTACAATGAGATCAAAACAATAAATTAATAATTAAAAAGAAAAAGATGAAACACTAAGAATAAAGATACATACCTCACAATTTTCATTTTTTCTTTGTGATGTCTTGGTCTGTTCTGGATTTTGTTGGGTGTATGTCTTGCTTTTGTTTTTGTTTGAGACAAGATCTTTCTATTTATCCAAATCAGGCCTTTAATTCACATTCATTCTGCTTGGGCCTTCAAAGTGATGGGATTACAGATGTACATCACCATACTCAACTTGATCTGGTATTTTAAGTGTCATGAATCAAAGGTTGCTGCTAACCCAGATGCTCTGCTTGTGTAGCTGGTGAGAGCCAACATGTGGCAGCAGAGACCTCTAAACAATGATTAGACAACCAGGACTTTCTATCCATCCTGGAAATGAGGAAGGAGGCAGGCTGAGACAGGGACAGGAATCTGGGGCCCTGACAGCAGTTTGTAGGGAGAAGAGGAAAGGACTGTCGATGAGGGATTCAGGAGGTAAGGGGGTCTTGTGAAAACCCAGCAATTGCTATTGGATACTCCCCTCCCCAATGAGACAGTTGGAGACACCCAAGAGGGTATCAAATTATCAGATGCTGACAAGGGGCATCCTGGGTCATACCTCCCTTGTACTGCCATGAAATATTCTGATATTGGCCCAGGGCTTGTATGCATCTCTGGGAGTTAGAACAGGGCAGATGCAACAAGTCTGAACCACACAGCTACAGGCCAGATTTAGCATCCTGAGAATTTGTCTCATCCTGATGGTCAGAGCTGACCACTGAGCTCAGACCCTGCCCAATTTGGGACATACTAGCCATAGGGCTGAATCCCTTATTTAGCTATGAAAATGGTTGGAGAGAAGTTTTCCTACAATTTTAATATATTTATGCTCATATAAATATAGGCTCCCCCTTTTCCTTGTTGGGCACGTGCCACCTGACTTGCTCTTGGTCAGATCTGACCCTAGGATATCTAGGAAAGAAGCTTTATTGGTGTTTCTCTGGCTCCAGACTCATCTCTAGTGTTTTATAGGCCCAGGAACTCAACTCTGTTGATAGACACAAGCTCAACTTAACTTTTCTGAGACAGGATTTCATTGTGTAGCCCAGGCTGTGTTGGAATTCACTATGTAATCCAAGGTGACCTCAAACGCACTGTGATCTCCTTGGCTTAAGCTCCTGAATACTTATAAGCAAGAGCTACTATAACCAGCTTGAGTCAGCTTTGTCTGACTTTATGTCCCTTCCTTTTCCATCATGTTGTTTTTCCCCATAGGCAGAGACTTTTATGCCCCTGATTCTTCTGATCCATCAGCTTCTGGACTGCATCAACCAAATACTCTCTGGTGGTGGGAAATGGTATGGGTCTGTCAGACCTTATGGTTAACTATGCTCCCTGCTTTGAATAGAGTCAAAGAAGTTCGTCTTTGATACAGAAGATTGAGAAATGGGAAATAATGGGAGATCCTAAGGTCACCCTTGGCAAACTCTAGTCTTGAAGAAACTTTGCTTTCAGCTCAGAGGTCCTTATGGGTGTTAACCACTCTATTATCTACACACCTTTCCCTAAGGTGCTCTGGGAAGATCTGCCATGGTCTGGTTGGTGTTTCTCAAGCCCTGCATGGGTTCCCAATGAACAGGACAGGGGCTCTGAAGCATGACAAGGCATGAAGAGAGCCATCGCTGAGGGCCCTTCTGCTCTTGGTCTAGCCTGGCCTCTCTTTGAATCTCTACTCACTATTTTCCTGGCTTTGTTCACTTTAGCTTTGTTGGTACAAAGTCACTGCACCTTTATGATCTCATTTGTTTTTTTTTTTTTTTTTTTTTTTTTTTTTTTTGGTCTTTTTGAGACAGGGTCTCCCTGTAGCTCTGTGCTGTCCTGGAACTCACTCTGTAGACCAGGCTGGCCTCAACTCACTAAGAGATCGCCTGCCTCTGCCTCCCAAGTGCTAGGATTAAAGGTGTGCACCACCACGCCTGGCATTTATTTATTTCTGTATGTGTATGAATGTACTGCCTGCATGCAAGTTTGTGCACCCGTGTCGTGCAATGCCACGGAGGTCAGAAGAGGGTGTCGGATTCCCCTGGAACTGGAGTTCTCCTGGAATTGGAGTTTCAGACAGTTCTCGGCCTCCATGTGGGCCCTGGTGATCGAACCCGGGTCCTCTGTAAGAGCAGTCGGCACTCTTAACCGCTAGGCCATCTCTCCAGCCCTATGATCTCATTTGTATCTCTGTCCTGTTTGCCCCCATAGAGCTCTCTCTTCCCTACATTACCAGAGGGGTTTTATCTGCACTGGGGACCCCTCTACAGAAGTGTAAGCCTCAGTTTGCTCTGATACTAGCAAGACAAAATTTTAAACAATGCAGCCTGGATAGATGCTGTCTGCTAGCTAACTCGCGTTGGCACAGAGACGCCCCTCCTTTGGCAGAGCTAGAGATGGACATCTGAGACCACTGACATTTAATGTTAAAGGTGATATATTTTGTCCCGTGTGTCTCAGGGAACTGTCTGTCCAGCACTGGAGTCCTAAAGAAATGTGGGTTCCTCCTTGCTTACTTAGGGGTTTTAGACACTAGGACTGAACCAAATCAGGCTCACTCACCACCTTCTTTGGTATCTGTCAGTCTTGCTTGGCCCTTCCCCCCACCCCCGCCACCACAGACTTGTCCCTCCCTCCTTCCATGGTCGCCTCTACACAGAGTACACTGTTCTTTTCTGAAAACTGGTCTTCACCCAAGCCAATCTGATTAAACCTTTTTTTTTTTAAATATATATTTTGCTTTGTTTTGTTGGGGAGGGTGTTAATAGAAGGATTTAGTTTTGTTACCCTACACAAGTTTTCCCTTCTCCGCAGCAGTGAGAAGACAGATGCTTATGAAGAGGGAGAGTTTATCCCACTGAGCAAGAATTGCCAAGTCCATATGGCTCTTGGAGGAGCTAGGTGTGTAGCCCAGTTGATAGAGATGTGATGACCCTCTCCACCCAAGGCTGTCTGTGGCCTCAGCCCAGCCTCTTGATGCCAGGTGGAGTGGAGGAGGTTTCAGGTTGTCAAGAGGCAGCCCAGCAGGATAGCCATGGCTTTTTAGAAAAGGGAATCGCCTTGAATCGAGATTGTGAGTGTAGTAGATCTAGTATTGGCAAAGGAGTCACTTTCCTGGGAGGAGATGTTGGTTCCTTAAGGGAGGAATATGAATGAAAAGATGGTGACACCCCATATACAGCGTGCTGTATTTTACTTTTTATGTGGAAGTAGGAACGGATGTGATAGCTCAGTAGAAGTGATAACCCGAGTCCAGGATGGTCTAAGAGGTCTCCCTGCAGAGAGACCCTCTTAGAGTCTCTTATACACCCTCTGTCACATTCTTCAGACTGGGTTGGGTCCTGTAGAATGCTGAGGGGATAATGCAGATAGAGACCTTGTAAAATTCCATCATAGAACTCAGAAAGGTGAGAGGAAGATTCTTGGCTACTCATTGTGATCTGGAGGTATTTGAAGGTAAGTTTCATCTGAGTCTTGGTGGAAAGGTGACATAGATCCCCAAGGGTCTCACAGGAGTAGGCCACTAGAGTTTCTGGGGGTGGAACAGTCTTAACTCTAGACAGATGAGCCCATGGTGCCAGACCTTGTAATTTGACTTCAGTTGGAGATATGAGCAGGACTTGGTAAAGTCTGACCCAAATAGCTTTTGAGTGGCTGTTTTACGCTGGGGAAAGGCTTTAACCCAGACCCAGTTTCCTAAGTTAATGCAAGGATATGATCCCACGAAGGTGGAGTTGGGCTTGGGACTCACTTCTTCTGGTAGTCTGTTACAGTCTTGAGTATGACAAGTCTCTGGATCTGGTAAGAGGTCTGTCTACTGCAGAGGACTTTGAAGAGGCTGAGGTATGGTGTGGACTTGGGAATATGTGTGATCTTAAAAATGCACTTGGGAGAAGGATGGACCACAACTTTTGAATCTTGCGAGGGAACATGATGAGAGTTAGGCCAAATCTGTGTAAATATTAAATTGTACTCCTGCCCCCACTTGGAGAGCCCTAGCAAGGGCAATTAGTTCTATGTTTTAGTCTGTTTTAGTCTGTTTTAGTCTGTTTTAGTCTGTTTTAGAACTATTACCTGAAGGGACTCAGATTCTCACCTCTGTGAGGCTCACCTCTGAATACCCCCAAAGTCTATGTCTGACCACCTGAAATTACTTTTGTCAGTGAACCAGGTAGCTTTGTGTTGGGAGAGTGGAATATCTTATAGATCTTATCTAGTGCTTCAAGTGAAGTCAATTGTTTGTGTACAATAATGGACCTTGGGATTGGGATCTGCTGGTAAGGTAGAGAGATTTAAAGTATGACAAGGTATTATAAAAAACTGGAATGTGTAAGAAAAGTCTGGTGCTTGATGATTTTGTAATGTAAGACCCAGTGGAAAGCCCTTAGAGAGCTTCAAATACCTGGAAAGGTCCCCCTTCCAGCCTTGGGCCCAGGCTGGCTCCTGCTCTTCTGCCTCAGTTCTCTGGACTAGCTTCCTAACCCTGACTAGCTTGATCTTCTCAGTGTAGTTTGTCAGCCCTGCCACAGGCTCTCCCCACCCCCAACTTCCCCTGGCCTCCTGATCTGTCTGACACAGACTGGCCTGCCTACTTCAAATACCTGGTAATATTTTTATTTTCTCAAGCTTTAGGTTAGTATATGAAGTGCTGGATATTGTCACATATCTTCATACAGATGCACATTTTGATTTTAATTAGACCCTCCCCACTAGCTCCTCTTATCTCTCTCCACCTCCAGCTCATTCCATTTCTTCCTCCAATTTCTCTGTTGTATATAATCATTACCTTCTGCATTTCCCATCTTCCTTAAGAGTTTTCTCCAGCTCATGATCTTCTTTCTAGTTTATATCCTATAAACACAAATACACATACATGTACACATGCAAATATAATGAGGTTCTACATATGAGGGAAATGTATTTGCCTTTCTGAGACTGGTTCATCCCACTTAACATGATTTCTAGTTGCCTCCATTTTCCTTCAAATGTTATGAATTCATTTGTAGGAAATTACGGTACTTTTCTTCATGGCTACATTAACTTCATTGTGTATATGTATCACATTTTATCCTATTGATGGGCTGATGGGCAGCTCCATTTCCTGGTTATTGAGAATAGTGCAGCTACATGGATCTGCAAATATCTCTGTGGCAGGTTGACCTGGAGTCTTTCTGGTCTATACTTAAGAATAATACAGCTGCTTCATGTGGTGGTTCTATTTTTATTTTCATTAGGAACCTCCATACTGATTCCATAAAGGCCGAATAAATTTACATTTCCATTAGTGGAGAATTAGACTCTTCCAAATATCAAAACATTTTGCAGATTTTAATTAACATACATTATTTATACATAATAGTGGTCTTTATCTGGAATTTTCACACATGTCTATAATGTTTATTACATTTACTTCTATAATCCTTTCTTTTTCTCTTTCTGTTCTTGATGATGTTCTTCCTAGTCCCATCCAGTTTTTCTTTTTTCCTTTTCTTTTGGTCCTCTCCTTCCTTCCTTCCTTCCTTCCTTCCTTCCTTCCTTCCTTCCTTCCTTTCTTTCTTTCTTTTTCTTTCTTTCTCCTCCTTTCTCCTTCCTTCCTTCCTTCCTTCCTTCCTTCCTTCCTTCCTTCCTTCCTTCCCTTCTTCCTTTTTACTTTCTTTCTTGACATGATCTTCTATAGCCCAGGCTGGCTTCAAAATATCTATGTAGCTAAGGGAGACCTTGAACTTCTCAGAAGTGTTAGAATTATAAATATTTGATATGGTGTCTGGCTTTCAAAGCAGTTTAAATTTCATTTCCCTCATGGCTAAGGAGGTTGAACCCTTTTCCAATTTTCTATTGGACATTTGTATTTATGCTTTTGAGAAATATATATATATATATATATATATATCCATTTCTTCAGCCCATTTACTAATTGAATGATATTTATGGCATTTAATTTTTCTCTAGTTTATAAATAAATAGTCTAAATACCAATCTCCTATATACTGTGTAGTTGGCAAAGATTTTTTGCCATTCTGTAGTCTGTCTCTTCATTGTAGTGATTCTTTTTTCTTTGTAGTGAAGAAGCTTCTTAATTTCATGAAATCCTGTTTGTTAGTTGCTGGGATTATTTCTTGAACTGTTGGAATCATGTTCAGAAAAATCCTGACCATGCCTTTATCTGGAAGTGTTTTCTATGTTTTTCACTAACACTTTCAAAGCTGTAGGTCTTACTTTAAGATCCTTGGTCTAGTTTGAATTGAATCTTTTGTGTAGAGGGGAGATATGGATCTAATTTCAATTTTCACATATGAAAATCCAGTTTTCAAAATCCCATTAATTAAAAGAGGGTGTCTTTTCTCTAATTTATGTTTATGGTAGCCTAGTAAAATATTAGGTGGCTGCAACTATGTAGGATTATTTTTGGTCATTCTTTTCTATTCCATTATTGTGCAGGGTTCTTCCCTGTCTGATGAGATTTTTAAGTTAGCTAAAGCTGGTTACCTGAATGATCATTTTTGTAGTCTTTTTAGGGTTTAAGAACATTATGTCTGCCAGATGAACTGAGCCAGGATGAGAATACTGAATGGGGACTGGCAGAATTTTATTTTGTAACTTTATTATTTTTGATTATGTTTCTATTTGGTGTTCAAGATCATGTAGGTGGCTACACATTAAAAGCTGTTTTGGTTGTGGTCAGGTAAAGCTCTTGAGTCGTACCTCAAAGGAACTGCTAAGTTCCTTTAGATTTCTCCTACCAGTGTTGTAAGCTATCAGAGTCTTCCTAAATCTGGTTTCTCTTTAAAACATTGAGGATATTTTCCTCCATAATTTTCCTCTATAATCTTCCTCTATAACATTCCTCTTTGCAGAATGCATTCTGGTTAAAGTCCACCCCTTGGGGTTTTCAGAGCCTCTGTGATCAGTATGACAGGTGATTTTTCAGAGCTGTAGGGTACTTTTGTAGGTGTCCTGCTGTCCCATGGTCCTCTGGGGCCTAGCTGATCTCAAGGCAAGGGCCACCACACTGACACTGGCTGTCTTTTAGCCTCCTTTTCTTCATCAGCTTTGTCTTCCATGTATGGGTGTTGAACATCCACAGGCCAGTTGAACCAGTCTTTTAAAAACTTTTTAATTATTTTTAAATTTTATGTATCTATGTATGCATGTATGTATGTATGCATGTATGTATGTATGTATGTATGTTTTGCCTTCATGTATGTTTGTTGTACAAAGCCCATAGGGGCCAGAGGATGGTGTCAGATTTCCTGGGACTGAAATTACAAAGGGAAGTGGAGTTATAGACCGTGTGGGTGCTGGGAGCTGAACCCATGTCTTCTGTAACAGCAGACAGTGCTCTTAAACTGCTGAGCCATCTCTCTAGCCCCAGGTATATCAGTCTTGAAGAATGAATTTTGCTTTAAAATTTCATCTTTGAACAGTTTTATTTATTTATTTATTTTTATTTGAATGTATTGTTTGCATGCAGGTCTGTGCACCTGTGTCAGGTGATGATGAGGAGGTCAGAAGAGGGCGTCAGATTCCCCTGGAACTGGAGTTCTCCTGGAATTGGAGTTACAGACGGTTCTCAGCCGCCATGTGGGTGCTGGGGATCGAACCCGGGTCCTCTGCAAGAGCAGTCGGTGCTCTTAACTGCTAGGCCATCTCTCCAGCCTCTAAATAGTTTATTTTATTTTATTATTTTTTTTATTTAATTTTTTTTGATGCTTTGCGCATTTCGTACATCATTTTCCAATTCAGATCAGGCATATTTCCCTTTCCCTTCCCCCCCACCCCCACCCCATCCCAAATCATGTATTCTGCCATAACTGTCCTGCATCTTTCTCTCAGTTTTTTTTTCCTTTTTTAGCTATAAGTGATAATCCATGAGTACAAGCATCCTTCATGCAAAACCAATCTGCAGGCTGTTGTGCCCAAACCCCCACAGCCCCACCATCCAGTGGGGGGTGATAGGTTGTTTGTTCAATCAAGTTGATCAAATGAGTGTCCAACATACAAATGTTCTCTATAATTTCTCTGTTGTACAGTATCACCTTGTAGCATTCTCTTTAAGATGATTTAACGCAAAAATTAAGTTTGCTTCCCAAGCTAATCACATATAGTCACCCAAAACAACATGGGTGAATTTGATGAAATCTGTGCCTTGATTCCACCCTATAGTTATGTATAATACAACTGTCTTCTGGAGACTCATGGGTTAAAAGAAAAAGGGGGGGGGGATACAGACAGACATGAAACCCTTTCGTCCAAAACCTTGCAATTCAAATCTTAAAACTAACCACGGGAAAAGATTTGTTTGTTCCAGCAGGACAAAATGTCACCAACTTAACGGCTGAGAAAGAAAAGATACAGCTTTGCATTGAGTAGGATGTACCAAAAAGTGGCAACTGAAAGGTTGACCCGTCTGAACATTGAAAGGAAGAATAGTTTTAAAAATAAATCTTAGCTTTGTTAAGGCTGAGAAGTCAAAAGCCTAGCAAATTGAGAAGAAAATGTAAAAACTCATCTTGATGAAATATAAGTTCTTTCTCATCCAAAAGCATTTAAACATTTTATCTGTTTTTATTTTATGTATATGAGTGTTTTATCTGCATGTATGTAAGTGGGACTGGTGGGACGGAGCTGGAGAGATGGCTCAGAGGTAAAGAGCACCGACTGCTCTTGCAGAGGACCTGGTTCGATTCCCAGAACCCTCATGGCGGCTAAGAACCGCCTTTAAGCCAGATGTGGTGGTGCATGCCTTTAGTCCCAGTACTCGGGAAGCAGAGGCAGGCATATCTCTGTGGCCTATCTACAGAGTGAGCTGCAGGCCAGATGGGGCTATAGGGAGACCCTGTCTCAAAAAAAAAACAAAACATCACCTGGGACTGGAGTTGTGGATGGTTATCAGGCACCATGTGGGTTCTGGGCACTGAACCTGGGTCCTTTGCAAAGAGTAGTTAGTGCTCTTAACTGTTGAGCTGTCTCCACAGTCCTCAAAATCACCTTTTTTAAAACTTTTATTTATTTTTTATGTGTATGAATGTATTGTCTGCATGCAGGTCTGCGCATCCATGTCGTGCAATGCCGCGGAGGTCAGAGAGGCTCTCGGATTCCTCTGGAACTGCAGTTCTCCTGGAATTGGAGTTACAGACGGTTCTCAGCCGCCATGTGGGTGCTGGGGATCGAACCCTGGTCCCCTGCAAGAGAGGTCAGCACTCTTAACCACTAGGCCATCCTTCCAGCCCCAAAATCACCTTTTTTAAAAATCAGAAATTTATTTCCATATCTATAACTAGTCTTTCTCATTCTCGCTGGTTTCTTTTTTGTCTTATTTTCCTACACAAAATTCCTGATGGAATTAGAGTTTTTTAAGTCATAAAACCTGAACCAAGGACATATATGAACACTTTTACAAAATAGCTCTATCTAGAAGATGACATAAAAATAAATGTCAGTTTTTGGTCATATATTACTAAAATTTAACTTAAATTTTCTGGTGATACTATTTGTATCAGGCTAAGTTAGGATCATTTATAAAAATTTATTTATAAATATTTAAGATTTAGGAATTAAAAAGGACTTTGGACTAAGCTCACAAGCATCCTAGTTCACATATAGGCCTCACTTTATCATGTAAACATACCATATAACATATATGTAATGCACATTTTATAGGTAAATTGTCTTGTGTTCTTTGAACTCAATGGAAAGAAGTTACTCCTCCTTCATTTCAGGTCTGAACATATTTGTCTCAATGCATCCTCTGGGGTCTAAGACCCCTTCAGCTCTGACATAGAGAGGGAAGAGAACAGTAAAACAGCCTTGGAATAAGAACATTGTGCCCTGAGACCAGCTAGGAGATTAACTATTTTCAACAGATGCTATTACTATTATTTATGCCATGAAATAGAAGTGCCTGAGGTGGGGAAGAGAAGCCAGCCATGGGAAGTTCATACATGGAAAAGAAAGCTCAATTGGGAACTCTAGCTGACTGCCTCAACTTCCCTAGTCAGCTTCTGTTGGACGTCATGAACGCCCAGTTTCCTGATGCTGTCTCTGTCTGTTGCTGTTTGTTCTTTCACTGGGAGGCCTCACCTAGGGGTGCTCTGCTCTGCCTGGGACTCTCTCCATTGGGAACTCAAGCTGGCTGCTTAAAGGAGTGTCCTCAGTTGAATTCTGCTGGGCGTTTGTAAGCCCCCACGTAGATGTAACCTTTCCGAACTTATTTGTTATTTTATAAGGATGCCTCACTCAGGGGGACTCTGCTCTTCTACTGGGGAACTTCAAGTGGCTGCCTTCAAGGGCCTTCCTGAGTCTCTGCTGGATGCTTTGAAAACCAAATTGCATGGTGTTTCTCTGTCTGTCTCTCTGTCTCTCCATTTCTGTCTGTCTCTGTCTATATATGTAAACATGCCCATTCAAAAACAAAAATACGGCTATTATAGATCATTCCCAAGACTATATAAAGCAATCTACTTAAGGCAGCACACAGAAACATGTACAGAAACAATTGCCTGTGAGTAAGTTATGAATGCAATGTTTGTGAGTGTGTGTGAATTGGTTCCTGTTTCTGGTGGACCTTCAGGTCTCCCAGGAGGCAGCTTCTTTCAGTTTCTGGGAAGCTCCTGCCCTAGTGGCATGAGGTCCACCTTGGTGAGCTCCATCAATACAGTCTTTGCTGTGATCACTTCTTTGGGAGAATGACTGTGGGAACACTGAAGGGTTTTGACCAGACCATTAACTTGGTTTCCAATGAAAGCTGTGATGAGAGATCAGCTCTTCACAGGGGGCTGAACAAGTGGTACTGGGATTATACACGAGGAGAGGTGAAGGTACGGCAGCCACTGGAGAAGCTGACAGGGAAAGAGATTCTATGTTGGACATAGAGAATAATCCAGCAGAACCTATGAGCTGTAACACGCTGAGGAGAGGTTATACACTAGACACCTGTAAATGCTGTAGAGAAACCCGAGAAACAGTTACACATCATAGGCAGCTGTAAATGTTGAGAAACCCGAGGAGAGATTACAGACCACAGATACCTGTAAACGCTGTAGAGAAACCATTTGCTATATAGACGATGCTGGGAATTTAAAAAATATATTGATTTTTGTGCAGTTTATACAATAGTTACTAATCAAATTTAGACACCTCCTCCATCCTTGCACTCTTCGTATTTGTTAACTCTGGTCAAGCATTTGTGTCAGGTGTCCTTTGGTGCAGGTTCATTCACTGGAGTCTAGTCAGCCCATCCAGAGTCTCTCCCCTAAAGAAGATCTACTCACTCTCACCAACAGTAATCAGTTACCAAAATTTCATAGGCTAGGGTTAGAAGCCTGCTGTTCATGCCCCCCCTGCTATGCTGGGCTTTTGTTTGATTGAGTCAGCCTGAGTCTTTTGCATGCTGTCACATTTTTTCAAAGCTCATATGAACAAGTTGGGAATTTTCATTAGTGGAATTTCGATATTGACCCCTTATTGATACATTGTAGTTTAAATATTTCTTTTTTTTTAAAAACAGTTTTTTTATTTTTAATTTTATTTATTTCTGTATGTGTATGAATGTACTGTCTGCATGCAAGTCTGTGCACCCGTGTCGTGCAATGCCGCGGAGGTCAGAAGAGGGTCT
>VZQC01004519.1:363166-390352 GCA_009823505.1 Rhizomys pruinosus
AGTTGGTACTTTCTGGTACATCCTACTCAATGCAAAGCTGTATCTTTTCTTTCTCAGCCATTAAGTTGGTGACATTTTGTCTTGTTGGAACCCACAAATCTTTTCCTGTAGTTAGTTTTAAGATTTGAATTGCAAGGTTTTTGATGAAAAGGTTTCATGTCTATCTGTACCCCCCCTTTTTTTTTAATCCATGAGTCTCCAGAAGATAGTTGTATTATGCGTAACTATAGGGTGGAATCAAGGCACAGATTTCATCAAATTCACCCATGTTGTTTTGGGTGACTATATATGATTAACTTGGGGAGCAAACTTAATTTTTATGTTAAATCATCTATGACCTTGAATTTCTGACCCTCCTGTCTCTTACTGTGGCTCGAGTGCTGAAAATATTAGTTTTGGATCACCACGCCCATTTTGGTGGTTCTGTGGACTGAACCTAGGGCTTCATGGATAATTCTAGGGCTGAGAACTCTGGTAGCGAGCAGCAGAGCAGAAGATGAACGGGGTTGGACTCTGAGCCTGTGATCACCACCAACACCCCATGCTTCTCTGTCACAGGGGACAAATGAGTTCCCCACATGGATGCTCTGGAGTTTGTCTCCTGGGATCCTGTTTCAGAGTCCCATGCGTGCCTCCCATTACCATGGCTGATGTGCTGTAGATGTCACTGCTTTTTACTTCACGGAACAGTGCCTTCTAAACTGGGCTAGTTATCACATTGTCCTTCGTGTGGGATAGTGTGTGTGCATGGGGGGGGGTGGGTGGAGGGGGACCCCTTCCCAGGCAGAGTTGCCTGGGAACTGTGTGGTGACAGAAGAACTTCAGGCACCTTCCTGTGAGACAGGGTCTGTCCTTGGCCCAGAACTTCAGCAAGGAGGCTAAGCTGGAGAGCTCCAGGGACCTCCTGCCTCTTTAATCACCTTGATTGCAAGCCTGTGCCACCACTGAACTCAGCTTCCTCACACTTGAGAACTGGCACTTTCAGTCTGTCCTGTCTCCCGGCACAGGCACAGAAGTTTAAATACTCCGGGGAACAAGGAGAGTGCGTGTTCTTGCTGTCCTGGTCCCCACCTGCCTGGGTGCAGCACTCATGCACTGTCTCTTGTCTCCACAGCAACAACTGGAGCCAGAAGGGCAAGACCAAACACAGCCAGTCATGGTTCACACTGCGGCTGCTCCTGCTGGGAAAACGAGGCGCCGGGAAAAGAGCCACAGGAAACACCGTTCTGGGCAAAGCTGTGTTTGAGTCCAAGTTCAGTGAGGAGACAGTGACAAGAACGTGCCAGATGGAGAGCGAGGTGGTGAGAGGGAGGGCGGTCATAGTCATCGACACTCGGGACCTCTTCTCCTCTCTAGCCCCTGCTGAGGTCAGGCAGGTCGGCCTGCAGCAGTGCTCACGGCTCTCAGCTCTCGGCCTCCACGTGCTGCTCCTCATCATCCCCATTGGCCACTTCACAGTGGACGACGAGGAGACCATTGAGGGCATGCGCACAGTGTTCGGGACCGAAGCCTTCAGACACGTGGTTGTTGTCTTCACTCGGGAAGATGAGCTGGGTGAGAATTCACTGCAAGATTACATAGAAAGTAAGGAGCCTCTTAAGGAGTTGGTTCAAAACGTTGATAACAGATACTGTGCTTTCAACAACAAGATAGACATGGGGCACCGGGACTCGCAGGTGACCCAGCTCCTTAGTGTGATTGAGCATTTGATGGAGAAAAGTCCTGAACCATATTTTGTGAATGTCAAAACTGAAGATAGTAGGTTCCAGACAGGAATTAGATTGTGGGATGAAGGTCGTACAAATCAATAGACTATCCTATTGTGCATTGGAACATATGTTTTGTTTAGGATATGTATGCATATTCTTGCAGTAAACAATAATCAGACTACTTCAGTGTCAGCCTGGGTCTTTGGAGTTAACTGGAAAGTTACTGGGGGAAAGAAACCCCTTGCCTCATGTGGACCCCTGCTCTTCTCCCACGTGGAGTCACGCTCTTCTCCCATGATCCTGTAGGAATGGCTCCGAGCTCCTCCTCCTCTTCCTGTTTCTGGTTTGGCTCTCCTAGCCCAGTGCTGTTCTGTCAGGTCTGGCTCCTTCCCTCACGTCAACTGATGCTAGATTCTCTCACATTCACTCACGCCTGCCATGCTTAGACCTCTTTCTCAGACCTTTCCTCACCACTCAGCAAATGGTTGTACTGCCCAACAAATTCTTCCATACCTAAGCCCAGGCGTCAGTGTTGATGCCATTCTTAACTCCCATTTGTTGGCCAAGAAATCACCATGGCCTTAGGACATCAGCATTTCTGGAATCTGGGCCCCCACTACCACAGGCTGGCCCAAGTCAGATCCTCGCTTCTGTGTACAGTTTTAACCTGGGAACAAGAGTCCCTCATTCATTTGTGAGCCTTTTCCTCAACTCTTTTTCACATGAAACAGATACACACATTAACTGCATTTAATTCTTTTTTTTTCTTGTTATTTAAAATATTTTTATGAACATTGCTTTCTTTAAGAAGCCACTTGATTGGATTGAAAGACTTTTATAGATTGGAGAATTTGGAAAGAGAGTGAATAGCAAACTCACATTATAGAAACAGTCACAAATTTCACATTATTGTTGAAGTTTCATAGTACACTTTTATCAGTAAACAATATTCAAAAATTATAGCAGACATAGAATTTTGAATTTATATTCTAAGATATAATTGCATATCTTTAGTTTGAGGATTATATCAGTTTTTATTACACTACTCTTATTTCCTTTATTTTTTCAAAATTTATTTATTTTTTTATGTGTATGAATGTACTGTCTGCATGTAGGTTTGTGCACCCGTGTCGTGCAATGCCGTGGAGGTCAGAAGAGGGTGTTGGATTCCCCTGGAACTGGAGTTAAAGACGGTTCTCAGCCGCCATGTGGGTGCTGGGGATCGAACCTGGGTCCTCTACAAGAGTAGTTGGCTCTCTTAACCACTAGGCCATCTCTCCAGCTCCTTAATGCCTTTTTTTTTTAAACTTCCAAGGCTGTGATTCTTATCTCTAAAAGTTCAGTTAGGGCACAGGTAAAGGCACCCTGGGCTATAGAAGAGTACTAGAAAAATAATGGAAGACCTCTTGGTGCCTGATAATGGGGAAGGTCCAGGGTCAAGGTCTGGGTACCTGGGACCCTGTGGGCAGCGAGGGTCACGGCTGGGCCTCAGCAGAGGCTCCAGAGAATCTCTCAAGACTAGAATCTGCAAATAACAAGGCCTTCCACGTCCCTAGCTTAAGAGGCAAAGCCTCTGCCATGCACAACCAGGGACCTCAGGGGAGGGACTGTGGGGAATGTAACTCTTCAGACAAGAGTGAAACTGCTGCCCAACATCACACAGTCTTTCATGCTCTATGCTGCTCCACCTCGGCCTACCAGAGGGATGTGGAACTGTGGCTCATAATGGTCTTCTCTTACAAACCATAGATGTAGCCTCCTCCAGTGAGTTGAGGTCCCCCCTGCCATGAACCTGGAGCTAAGGTCCCCTTCTGTGAAGCTGGATCTTTGCTCCCTTCTTGTGGACCTGGAGCTGTGGTCTTCTCCTGTTGGTTTGGAGCTGTGGTCTTGATCTGGAGCTGTGGTATCCTCTTGTGAACCTGGAGCTGTGGTCCCCTCCTGTGAACTTGGAGCTGTTGTCCCCTCCTGTGGATCTGGATCTGTGGTCCACTCCTATGGATCTGGACCTATAGTTCCTTCCTGTGAACCTGGAGCTGTGGTCCCCTCCTGTGAACCTGGAGCAGAGTCTCCTCCTGTGGATCTGAAGCTGTGGTTCCCTCCTGTGGATTGGGAGCTGTGGTCTTGATCTAGAGCTGTGGTATCCTCTTGTGAACCTGAAGCCATGGTCCCCTTCTGTGAACCTGGAACTGTGATCCTTTCCTGTGGACCTGGAGCTGTGGCCTTCTCCTGTGAACCTGGAGCTGTGGTCCCCTCCTGTGAACCTGGAGCTGTGGACCCCTCCTGTGAACCTAGAGTTGTGGTCCCCTCCTGTGAACCTGGAGCTGTGGTCTTCTCCTGTGAACCTGGAGCTGTGGTCCCCCTCCTGTGAACCGAGTTGTGGTCCCCTCCTGTGGACCTGGAGCTGTGGTCTTCTCCTGTGAACCTGGAGTTGTGGTCCCCTCCTGTGAACCTGGAGCTGTGGTCCCCTCCTGTGAACCTGGAGTTGTGGTCCTCTCCTGTGAACCTGGAGTTGTGGTCTTCTCCTGTGAACCTGGAGCTGTGGTCCCCTCCTGTGAACCGAGTTGTGGACCCCTCCTGTGAACATGGAGTTGCTGGAGCTGTGGTCCCCTCCTGTGAACCGAGTTGTGGTCCCCTCCTATGAACCTGGAGTTGTGGTCCCCTCCTGTGAACCTGGAGCTGTGGTCCCCTCCTGTGAACCTGGAGTTGTGGTCCCCTCCTATGAACCTGGAGTTGTGGTCCCCTCCTGTGAACCTGGAGCTGTGGTCCCCTCCTGTGAACCTAGAGTTGTGGTCCCTTCCTGTGAACCTGGAGTTGTGGTCCCCTCCTGTGAACCTGGAGTTGTGGTCCCCTCCTGTGAACCTGGAGTTGTGGTCCCCTCCTGTGAGCCTGGAGCTGTGGTCTTCTCCTGTGAACCTGGAGCTGTGGTCCCCTCCTGTGAACTGAGTTGTGGTCCCCTCCTGTGAACCTGGAGCTGTGGACCCCTCCTGTGAACCTGGAGTTGTGGTCTTCTCCTATGAAGCTGGAGCTGTGGTCCCCTCCTGTGAACCGAGTTGTGGTCCCCTCCTGTGAACCTGGAGTTGCTGGAGCTGTGGTCCCCTCCTGTGAACCGAGTTGTGGTCCCCTCCTGTGAACCTGGAGTTGTGGTCCCCTCCTGTGAACCTGGAGTTGTGGTCCCTTCCTGTGACCCTGGAGTTGTGGTCCCTTCCTGTGAACCTGGAGTTGTGGTCCTCTCCTGTGAACCTGGAGTTGTGGTCCCCTCCTGTGAACCTGGAGTTGTGGTCCCCTCCTGTGAACCTGGAGTTGTGGTCCCCTCCTGTGAACCTGGAGCTGTGGTCCCCTCCTGTGAACCTGGAGCTGTGGTCCCCTCCTGTGAACCTGGAGCTGTGGTCCCCTCCTGTGAACCTGGAGTTGTGGTCCCCTCCTGTGAACCTGGAGTTGTGGTCCCCTCCTGTGAACCTGGAGTTGTGGTCCCTTTCCTGTGAACCTGGAGTTGTGGTCCCCTCCTGTGAACCTGGAGTTATGGTCCCCTCCTGTGAACCTGGAGCTGTGGACCCCTCCTGTGAACCTGGAGCTGTGGTCCCCTCCTGTGGATCTAGAGCTGTGATCTCCTCTGAATCTGGAGCTTTGGTCCCTTCCTGAGAACCTGCAGCTGTGATCTCCTCAGAGCTTGAAGTTTACATGACAATAGCTCCAAGTTCACATGAGGGGACGACAGCTTTATATTCAAGGAAGAGGACCTTAGCTCCAGGTTCCCAGATGGGTACCACAGCTCCAGGTTGCAAGAAGGAAGCACAACTCTGTCTCATGTGAGGAGACCACAACTCCAACTTACAGGATGGGGCCACACATCCAAGTTGTTAGGAAGGGGCCACGGCTCCAGCTCACAGGAGGGGAGCACAACTATGGCTTACTGGTGTACACAGCTCCATTTATAGAAGGGACCATGACTCCAGGTATGGGACCACAAGTCTAAGCTTACAGGAGGGGACCGTAGGTCTAGGTTTGTAGGAAGGGACCAAAACTCCCATCAGCTACACTCACAGGGGAAGACCCCTCATAGGAGGGCACCATAACTCCTTTTCACTGGAGGGATCCATAGAGGCATGAGAGAGAGTCCTCAGCTCCAGCTCACATGAGGGTACAACAACTCTGGCTCATGGAATGTTACCACAGATCCAGCTCAAAGCAAGGGGCCACAGCCTTGGGTTCACAAGAAGAACACAATTATGACACAGTAGAAGACAACAGCCCAGCTCACAGAAAGAGACCTTCACTCCAGGTGATGGGAAGTAACTACAGCTCAAGGTTCACAGGAAGGGACCCAAGGTTCATGGGAGGGTGTCACTGTTCAAGCTCAAAGGAAGGGATGACAACTTTGGCTCACAGAAAGGGACCCTGACTCAACCTCACAGGAGAGGACCTCAGCTCAAGTTTTCCTGGAGGGGAGCATAGCTCCAGCTCACAGGAGGAAGCAGCTCCAGACTCATGGGAGGAGATCACAGCTCCAGGTTCAAAGGAAGGGGACATCAGGTCCAGCTCACAGTGAAGACCATAACTCCAGCCCACAGAAGGTGACTACAAATTTTGGTCATGGGAAAGAACAATGGCTCCATCTTATAGCAGGTGCCACAGCTCCATGTTCTTGGGAAGCCACTAGAGCTAATGATTCATGAGGGGTCACAGCTCCAGGTTCATGGAAGGGGATCACAGCTCCAGCTCAAGTAAGAGGATGACAAATCAGGCTCACAGGAAGGGACCACAACTCTGGCTCAGAGTAGACCACAGCTCTACCTCACAGGAGGGGAACACTGCTTCAGGACCACTGATATGGACAAAAGCTCCAGATTCCCAGGACCACAATTCTGAATTCACAGGAGGGGACGATGGCCCCAGAATTACGGAAGGGGATCACAGCTCCAGTTTTTACAAGTGGACCATAACTCCTGATTCAAAAGCCGGGACCATGACTCTAGGTTCATTAGAGGAGACAACAGCTTCAGCACACAGGGGAGGCCCACAGGTCAAGTTCACAGGAGGGAACCACAGCTCAGGCTCATGGGAGGCAACCACAACCCTAACTCACAGGTGGGGACTCACAGGTCCAGGTTCATAGGAGGGAACCAAAATCTCAGGCTCATGGGGAGCCATGGCTCCAGGATCACTGGTAAAGACCAAGGCTCCAGATTCACAGAACAGGACCACAGCTCTGAGTTTACAGAAGGGAACCCCAACTCCAGATATACAGAAGAGGACCACTGCTCCTGAACCACAGGACAGGACCCTGACTCTCGTTTCATGAGAGGTTCTACAACTTTGGTCATGTGACAGGACCACGGCTCCAGGTTCATAGGATGGTACCTCAGTGCAAGTTGGAAGGTGGGAACCAGTGTTCCAGCTTATATGAAGGGATTACAGTTCCAGAGTACATGGCAAGATCACAGATCCAATTGCACGAGAGGGGACCCAAGCCTCAGATTGAAAGAAGGGACCGGGGGCTGGAGAGATGGCCTAGCGGTTAAGAGCACTGACCGCTCTTACAGAGGACCCGGGTTCAATCCCCAGCACCCACATGGCGGCTGAGAACCATCTGAAACTCCGGTTCCAGGAGAACTCCAGTTCCAGGGGAATCTGACACCCTCTTCTGACCTCCGCGGCATTGCACGACACGGGTGCACAAACCTACATGCAGACAGTACACTCATACACATACAAAAATAAATAAAATTAAAAAAAAAGAAAGAAGGGACCAAAACTCAGGTTCACAGAAGGTTGCCACAACCCTAACTCACATGGGGACCTCAGGTTCAAAAGTGGTGACAACTCCAGTTTCATGGGATGATACCACAGTGAAAGTTGATGGGAGGGGTCCGCTGCTTCAGCTCACAGGAGACCACAGTTCCAAGTTGATGGGTAGGACCACTGCTTCATCTCACTGGAGGGGACCACAGTTCCAAGTCCACAGGAGGGGACCACAACTTGAGAGTCATGTGAGAGGACCAGAGTTCCCTTTTACCAAAGGATAGCACAATTATAGCTCAAAGGAGGGGACCACAGGTTCATATCACGGGATGAGGGGGGGTTCTGCTCCAGATTATGGAAGATGACAGTTCTGTGTTCAGTGAAAGGGACCTTGACTCCAGGTTCATGGGAGGGGTTCACAGCTCCAGTTCGCAGGACCAGACCACAGCTCTGTGGGCACAGGGGGGAGCCACAGCTCCAGGTACACTGGAAGAGACCACAGCTCTGTGGGCACAGGGGGGAGCCACAGCTCCAGGTACACTGGAAGAGACCACAGCTCTGTGGGCACAGGGGGGAGCCACAGCTCCAGGTACACTGGAAGAGACCACAGCTCTGTGGGCACAGGGGGGAGCCACAGCTCCAGGTACACTGGAAGAGACCACAGCTCTGTGGGCACAGGGGGGAGCCACAGCTCCAGGTACACTGGAAGAGACCACAGCTCTGTGGGCACAGGGGGGAGCCATGGCTCCAGGTTCATGGGAAAGAACCACAGCTCCGTCTTATTTGTGGAGACCACAACTGTGGCACATGGGAGCAACCACAGCTCCAGCTCACAAAAGAGGACCATAGCTCCACCTCAGAGGAAAGAACCACAGCTCTATCTTGCAGGAGGGGACCACAAATCCAAGTTCCAGGGAAGAAACCACAACTCCAACTCACAGGAGGGGACCTCAGCTCTAGGTTCACAGGAGAGGACCATAGATAGCTTCAGTTCCCACAAGGTGACCCCAGCTCCAGGTTCACCAGTTTGGAACCTCAGCAACAGCTCATTGAGGGAGATCATAGCTCATCCTCAAAGGAGGGGACCTTAACTCTTGTTCGCTGGAGGGAGCCACTGCTTCAGTTATAGTAGGGGACCATATCTCTGGCTCATGGGAGGGGACCACAGGTCCAGGTTCACAGGAGGGAGACCTCAGCTACAGCTTACAGGAAGAGATAACAGCTCCAGGTACATGGGAGGGGGACCACAGCTCCAGCTCACAGGAGGGAACCAAAGCTGATAATTCAAGAGAAGGGACCATGACTCCTGGTTCATAGGAGAAAGCCACTATTCCAGCTAATGGGAGGGGACCACAACTCAGGCTCATGGGAAGGAAGCACAATTTTAGCTTACATGAGTGGACATCAGCTCTAAGATCATGGCAGTGGACCACAGCTCCAGGTTACAGGAGAGGACAACAGCTCTAAGTTGGTGGGATAGGTCGCAGATTCAGCTCACATTAGGAGACCTCAACTATCACTCATGGAAGGAGACCACAGCTTCAGCTTATCGGAGGGGACCACAGATCCAGCTCATAGAAGGGTATCACAGCTCCAGGTTCAGAGGAGGAGATCATAGTCCCTGATTAACAAGAGTGGACCAAGACTCCAGTTTCATGAGAAAACAACATATCTCCATCACAAGCAAGTGCACCACATTCAGGGCTCAATGGAGGAGACCATATCTCTAGCTCCCAGGTGGGGACCTCAGCTCTAAGTTCACAGGTGGGAGCACAGCTCCAGCTTGCTGGAGGGGACCCTAGCTCCAGATCACAGGAGGGAACCACTGTTCCATGTTTATAGGAGGGGACCACAGATCCACTTTAAAAAGGGCATCTACAACTCAGACTCATGGGAGGGAACCTCAGCTTAAGGCTCATGGAGGGAGATCTCAGCTTTAACTCACAGGGCAGACCATAGCTCCAGTTCACAGGAGGGGGTCACAGCACCAGCTCTCATAAGGAGACCACAGATCTAGTTCACAAGAGTGGCTCTTAGCTCTAGGTTCATGGGAGGAGAACACAACTCAGGCTCATGGGAGGGGACCACAACCCTAGCTCACAGGAAGAGATGGTGGCTCCAAGTTCATGGGAGGGGACCACAGCTCCAAGTTGACAGGTATAGACCACAGCTCTAGCTCACAATAGAAGATGTGGATGCTAGTACCAATAACCCAGTTATAAATATTTCTTGTGGAGAGGGATGCATATTAAAAGAACAACAACAGAAAGACTGCATCAGAAAACTGAAATGGTGACTCGGGAAGGGTGGGAGGGGTGGGAGAGGGACACGGGTGTATATTTGATTGGTGCATATTTAATTGACGCGAGTTCAACAAGTATCCAGTTTGCCCAGACTCTGTCTACAGGATATACGGTATTTTAGGACTTAGTAAAAGTAAATATGTGTATATTAAACAACATTGGTATAAAGGCTGATAAAAACGGTAATGCATCTGAGTTAATTGGTGATATAAATTGCTGTTGTCCACATTAGCTTTAATTAAAAACTGTATAACAATTACTTTGGGATTGGTATAAACAAATGTTCTCTATAATTTTGCTGTCATATAGTATCACCTGGTAGCAATCTCTTTCACCTATAGGATGATTTAATTTAAAAATAAAGTTTGTTTCCCAAGTTAATCACATACAGTAACCAAAACAGCAGGGGTGAACTTGATGAAATCGGTGCCTTGATTCCACCCTAATAGGTAGTTAATAAACAACTGCTTTTTTGAGACTCATGGGTCAAAATAAAAACCGAAAATAAAAAAGGGGGATTATATAGATAGGAAAACTTTTTTGTCAAAAAAAAAAATTGTTTTTTTTTTTTTTCAATTTAAATCTTTAACTACTGGAAAAGATTTGGATGTTCCAACAGGCCAAAGTGCACCAACGTAGTGGCTGAGAAAGAAAATGAATGCAGCTTTGCATTGAGTAAGGATGTACCAGAAAGTGCCAGCCAAAAGGATTGCTCCTCTGGGCACTGAAGGGAAGAAATGCCTCAGATTGCTGCAGACCATCAGCCCCCCTCTCTGGATCCTACTTGTAACAACTATTTATAATGAGTCCTAATGAAACTTACCTTCTAGGTGCCACAAGGTTTTAATACGAGAGACTTTCTTACCCCCCCCCCATAGAACAAGGAGAAATATGATGATGATGATGATGATGAGGTCGTTCTCTAACTGTAAATTGTAGCCAACTGTTATAGAAGTAATCTCTTATAAAACTGGTAAAACTGCCTTCTTTAATTGACTAATAGACATAGGAACTGTGAAAAGGATTATTCTCTATTCAGATCCAAATATAATACTAAAGTCTCCTTAAGTTATGCACTTAAGCAAAATATATTAATACAGGAGAGCTCTGATATCAGCAATGGATTATTCTACCAAGGACATGTTGGCCAGGGGATCCAAGCACCTCCAAAAGGTAAAGCCTTCTTGCCTGTAAACTGGGATACCTGCAAGAAGAGAGGTGATAAGGCCCTGCTGTCGAAGACCTGATGTAATCATGGGAAAGATGCATTGAGACTGCACTTGCAAGTGTACAGGTGGTATCTGGAATACCAGAGAGTGTTACCAAAGGCCATTAAACCAATAAAGCAAATATAGGTCTCCTTGAGTCAAGCAAGACTCCGTCAGCACCAGCTACACCCCACCTGCCTGGAAATACTCTGCAGCAGTGGCAGCCATATGCCTGTATATCCCAAATCTAATTGGTTAATAGCTCTCTCCTTGGAGGAATAACCCACGACTGATGCCACAAGCTTACATCCTCTAGTGGTTAGGAGATGTTATAAGCCACAGTAAGACCCTGGCATATTTTACATACCATCCGAACATCTGTGTCTATTCCAAAGTAACCTACCATAACAAATAGTACTGTTTAAATACCTATATATCTAATTGCCTGTGCTTCATTAGTAGGATTGAAGGGTTATTCCTGGACAAACTGTCAGCCCATGAACTGAACCAGCCAGAATTGACCAGAGTCCAAGACAACAGCTCCAGATAAAGTACACTGTTTTTCTTCTCATCCACCTGTGCCCCTTTTCTAAGCCTAGGGAACAATCTGTGGAAGAGGGGGCGTGGTAGAATGTAAGGGCTGCGATTGGGGTGAATGGTGAAACTACAGCAATATAGACTGGACACTCATTTGATCAACTTGATTGAACATACAAGCCCCCCCTGCTGGATGGTGGGACCCATGAGCTGTGTGGGTTTGGGCACAACTGCTTGCAAATTGGTTTTACATAAAGGATGCTTGTACTCAAAAATTATTACTTATTGTTAAAAAACATGAAAACAAAACAAAACACCACAAAACAAAAAAACAAAAAGATGCAGAAAAGTGACGGCAGAATGCATGATCTGGGATGGGTAGGGGTTGGGTGGGGGGAAGGGAAGGGGATATATGCCTGAACTGAATTGGAAAATGATGTATGAAATACACAAAGCATCAATAAAATAAAAAGAAAAAAAAGAAAAAAAAAAGAAAATACTGGGTTTCTAGTTTGGTCTGGTCAATGTGCATCCTTACCTGAGCCAACACTCTCTGTGTCATATCTGAGATCATCTGAATGCAAACACACACAGTGACTCTCTGAAACCTTATCAGGCCATACAGTACACTTACTGCAGGCAAGGATGGAGCCCAGGGGTTTCAGCTAGTGGCTATAAACTTTGTACAAAAAGTGGCTGCTACTATTCATGGCAATCCAAAGGAAAGGGGGTGGTCTTCCAGCCAGCCCTGGTTGGCTCTCCCCAGTACCGTGCCAGCCATACTTTACCTCCAACATCTTTTCATGAAAAAGTAGAAAACTGGTGATGGAAGGGTGGCAGCTGCAGCCTGGCCCAAGTTTGCTCTGGCCAGGAGGCCCAGTCCAGTCCAGAGCTCAGAAAACTACCACAGCACTATGTCTGACAGGACATGAGGGGAGGGGGCTAGCACAGTGTGAGACAGTGAGTTCACTTCCTCATTCAGGAGGAAGTGTGGATCAGGACAAGACCGGCAAGGACAGAGGCTCATCCAGGTGATGACCATACCCTCATCCAGTGTCGCGTCCCTGTTCGTCCAGCGAAAAAAGACACGACAGGAGAGCGATCTTCCTCAAGCAGTTTATTTGGGTACCCTTACATCTGCTCTCTCCCTCTCCCTTCCTGGTTCACCACCTATAAGGCCTGTCACAACCAATCGACTTCCACCACATGGGTCTCAAGGATAGGATATCTCTATGCGGAACAGTGGGCTTCAGCAAGGCCAAACCAAATAAGGACATGTTTGCTGCATGGAGCGCTCACCCCCATGGGGGTGGGAGTTGGAAACCGGCGCCATCTTTGAGGCGCGGCACTCCGCAGCTCCCAACAGTTACCCCTTTTTGTTTTAATAGAGCATGGTCTCGAGGCCACAGATGGCTGAATTCAACAATCCCCCCTGTCTTAGGATCATTCCTCCATTAAACCCGTCATAGGATACCCCATCGCTCTGAGGGTTCCATGCCTTAGGTAGAAGGAAAGTTGCCCGTCTCTGAGTAGGATCGTGAAGACATTCAGGGGCGACAGGACCTTTAAGATTTTTGCATAATTGAGAGCCAAGCTTGTGGGGAATGTCCATCTTCAATGGCAGCAAAAGCCTGTGCTAGTAAAGCCATGTTCCGCTGTCGAGATACTCTCATTTTACAAAGACACCACAGGAAGAGGAAAGATACGAACAACATTACGCATGCCAAGGATCCCAACCCCGCCCATTCCTTGAGATGATTCATGGCTGTTGAGATCCAGGATGACAGTCCGATGGCAAGGTCCAGGTCCACTCGCGTTGAATTCACTGTCACTATTTCCACTCTTAGTTGGGTCACCAATCATTCAAACTGCTCAGACCAGTTTCCTAGAAGATAGCTAGAAAGTTGTTTAGATAGATTTGCAGCATGGGAAAAGTTATTATACTGAATACTAGTTACGCAGAGGCCTGAATGTTTAAATTCACATCCTAATTGTGCTATTTGCCACAATATATCTATCTCTTCCTGGACAAGATCAATGCGTTGATTAACAATCATCAGTCCTCCTTTCAGGAGGATGTTGATATGTAGCTGAGTGTCCAGGGCCTGGGCAACATTGGAGGACAAGTTATTTAAGGCCAAGGCCAGAATTTCCCCCAATTAATGCCCAAACAATGTGGAGCATATTTAGGTTGGCGGGGTGCTTGTTCTTCCCCATGCTTAGCTGGCCACCATCCACTAATCCAAGAGGCATTGGCAGAATGACAGGGTCCATAGGAATCCTCTGGCAAATCAAACCAAGCCGCTATCTGATTATACATCTGAACACATTTTGAATTTTCGCTAATATTTCTAACCTTAAGAAAATATGGACTACCACTTAATGCAAAACTTCTATTTTCATTAATACTGGCTATTCCTACATCTAAGGGCAAATAGGGTACATCCCAAGATGAATTAGTACTAAAAAGGCGAGGGAAAAGCTTAGCATCATGGCGAACTGGCATTGGTCTCGGGAACACCGACAGTATCCCCCATCGCGGATCCATCCGGGTTGGTGTTACCAGACTCAGGATCAGCGACAGCAGCGTCAGCAGGGGAATCTTCATCCTGAGAAGTTTTGTTACACTTTCTGGTGAGTCTTTCTGGCACCCACACGGGGTCAGTTCGATTCTGTGGAAAAACACAAACAGAGCCTCTCGCCCAGACCAGGACTGGGTCCGGTCCATTCCACTGTCCTGTAAGTATATCCTTCCATTTCACATATCCTTTTTCCTTTCCTTCACGCCACTGATGTCGATCAGCAGCAGAATTATTATTATTGTCCAAATTTAAAAAATTTAAAGTGAAGAGAGTTAATAAGAGCCTATCTTTTGGCCGTTTGTTCTTCCCAATTCTTTTTTTTGTTTTTTTCAGGCTGCCCAAGCTTCAAGGCAATGTGTGAACTGTTCCAAGGCTGCCTGCCCTCTTTCCAATGCTGGACAGCACTTTTGATCCCCCAAACAGGCACGCACCAGCCTCCATATCGGGCGGATACCAGCTTTAAGCATGCCTTGCTCCCACACAAAATCAAGATCTCTCCCCAATTTATCCCAGCTTGTTACTGTCAAACTCCCTGACACTAAGAACCAGGGGGCAATAAGATCACATTCTGTCAAAAAATTAATCAATGTTTCCTTTTTAAGTTTTAGCCCCTTTGCCTTAAGCAAGTCTTTGAGGGCATAAAAAATTGGGTGGGTCGGTGAGTTCCCCATGTTAACTCCTTTGGGACACACCCTGCAGAATACTAAGAAAACAATCACCCCAAAAAGAAAACTAACAAACAGACTCCCAGCAAGAAGTAGATATACTTCCATCTACTGATCTTGGCTCGCAAATCCACGAGCTTTCACTTTTGATTCACCAAACAGCAAATTTATCCTTGCTGCTTTACCGTGGCCTTTGACTTGTCGCTCACCTCCACCTTTATCGTCCCTCCTTACCCGGGGACTTACCGGCGCCGCCCCGACTGCTTGAGGTTCTGATCAGAAGCGAGGATCCCCGTACTGGGCCACCACTTGTCGCATCCCCATTCATCCAGCGAAAGAAGACACGACAGGAGAGCGATCTTCCTCAAGCAGTTTATTTGGGTACCCTTACATCTGCTCTCTCCCTCTCCCTTCCAGGTTCACCACCTATAAGGCATGTCACAACCAATAGACTTCCACCATGTGGGTCTCAAGGATAGGATATCTCTATGCGGAACAGAGGGCTTCAGCAAGGCCAAACCAAATAAGGACATGTTTGCTGCATGGAGCGCTCACCCCCGTGGGGGTGGGAGGCGGAAACCGGTGCCATCTTTGAGGTGCAGCACTCCGCAGCACCCAACAATCCAGGTGATGATCACATCCTCATCCAGGTGATGATCACACCCTCATCCAAGTGATGATCATACCCACATGGTATGGTTCCCCTTTCAAAAAGTTTTTATATATATTTTTTAAGTTTTTACATATTTTTGTCCTCATTTGCATTTAACAAATGATTCCTCATTCATCTATATTTTGGTGCTGGAGCTCAGTCTCATGGCTTCTGGCATGCTATGTGAAGGGCTGCCATGAAACAACACCATAACTCAGAATTTAATATTAAAGGGACAGACCAGAAACAAGACTTTTCTGTCCCCTTTTTTCATGTCTCCAGGTTCAATAGATGGTGAGCTGTAGCACAATGACGTGGGACCCTGCTGTGACAAACAGGGCATGAATGTGAGCCTCAGACACTGAGCAAGCAGCAGCATACCTGGCCTCCTCCTCCCTGCAGTGAAGGGACCTATGAAACGCAGATGAGTGGACTCTTTAATCCCAGATGGCCTGGAACTTGCTATGTAGACCAGGCTGATCTTGAACTCACAGAGATCTGCCTGTCTCTGCCTCCCCAGGGCTAGGATTAAAGATATGCACCACCACACCCCGGCCTCTGAAAATAATGTTTGCAACCATACCCCATGGTATGAGATGGCACCCTTCAGGCTTAATAAGAAGGCAGTCTAGCTGGTGAAGAGAGGCCAAAATTATGGAGCACTAAGTGAATATCAGACACAACACTTGAGACTGAGGAAGCAGCAGTTCCAATGTCCATGCAAGTCTACAAACTCTTAGACTGGGATTCTCATTGCAAAAGTGAAAAGGAAATAGGTTTGTCTTTGATAAATATAGATAGACATATTATGATAAAGTGTCTGTCTGTCTGTCTGTCTGTCTGTCTATTTTAGAATGTTGGATCTCACCCCAAGAACTCTGACATGCTAGGCAAGTGCTCTACCACTGAGCCCCGTTCAACTGAAGCTTGCAGGAATGCTTCCTGCAAAGATTTTGACTTCAGTCCACAGAAACCATGGGCAGTGGGTAGCATTATAAAGTCTGCACAAGAATTGAAAACATGCTCGAGAAGTCAAGCTGAAATCAAAGTCTCAGACACACTGAGGAGGAGCAGCATTACCTGTCCTCCTGCTCCAGTCTCCAACTACATATGATGTAGGACAAGCTTTAGGCCACTCCGCCAAGGCACCTCAAGAGACCCTTTGAGGAGTTAGCCTGGAAAACAAAGAATAGACATTGGGCTGAACCCTCAGCAGACAGAGCCTGGTCAAAACCTGAACAGAACCATGCCCCAGCCCAACTCCTTCCCAAATGAGGCCCAGGCTAAACCTTGATAAGAGTAGAGAAAGATCTAGGACTATGACCTGTCCCCAGGGAATTCTAGGCTGACCCTGAAGAGAGCCTGGCCAGCTCTATCCACTGAGGAAGCCCAGACTGAACCTTATCTAAAAGGAACAACAGACTGAAAGGATTTGGGGCCAAATTAAGAAAGGAAAGAAGAGCATGGGCAGATGGCTCAGTGGTTAAGAACACTGACTGCTCTTTCAGAGGACCTGGGTTTGATTCCCAGCACCCACATAGTAGCTAAGAACCGTTTTAGGCTGGTGTGGTGGTGCATCCCTTTAATTCCAGCACTCGGAAGGCAGAGGCAGGTGGATCTCTGTGAGTTCAAGGTCAGCCTGGTCTACAGAGTGAGTTCCAGGCCAGCTGGGCTTACAGGGAGACCCTGTCTCAAAAAACAAAAGAGAAAAGATTTGATTTCTTAAACAAAAAAGGAAAGAAGCCATGACCCCAACCTGACCTATAATGAATGGTGCCTGATCTTAGAACTGAGAGGAGCTCAACTAAACTGAACCCTTATCTGAAAGAAGCTTGACCTCCAAAAAAGCTGGGTCCTCAACTTGACTCCAGAGGGTCATGTGTCCCACACCAACTACCAAGGAACCTGCTGACCCTAATTTCACAGATATGAAAACTTGAGATTATCACCATCTGAGACCAGGATTCATCTTGACCTCTTGTGTACAGATCCTGGCTATGGTCTCACCAGTGGTTTAGGGCACATTCTGACCATTAATCAAGATTCCCATCAAGCTAAATTGAGGGTTCCTTGAGCTGCACCCTGAAACAATTGGTGTAGCCAATTGTTTACCACACCCAAACCACACACAACCAAGAGTCATATATCCTGACCACTACAGGCCCATGCTGGACAGTGAATTCAACGGAACTATATCTGTATACTGGCCATGAGAGCTTCAAGGGTGTGAGGGCCCAGACTCTTGTCTTCGGAGGTTGACCCAGGCTCTTTTTTTTCTCTGGGCCAGCAGTAGACTTCTCATCTGTCAGAATTAGGTCCAGGTTTTCAGTCCTAGCTCATTCTCAAGAGAATTTGACCTGGACCCTGTCTTTCACAGTTGGCATAACTTCTTTTCTGCCAGGTGATGGACCAGGCACTTTTTCTTCAAGATTCTGCTTAGGATCTGTTCTTCTAACTCTTTGGCCTGGAGTTCTTTTGCATTAAAGTTCAGTCAGGCCTCTTTCCTTCAAGGTATGTATGGTCAAGGCTTCTAGGTATTGAGCAACTCCTTTATTTGTGGGTACTGACAGGGTGTTTTGCCTTTAGAATTGGGCTCTGTCATATTTTAAGTCAAGGTTAAGCATGGTCACCTATCCATGCACAGTCCAGCATTGGGCCAGGACTGCATTCTTTCATGCTTCCGTTGACTCTATTCTCATCAGGGTTTTTGACTCTTGATATCTTGCCATTTCAGAGTCAGCCAGGCTTCTTTATAGTAGGCTATGATCCAGACCATTTCTCTTCAAGTTTCTGTTTAATCTCTGTTCTCTTTTCTTTTGCCGTGAACTTTTTGGTCAGTGTTTTTCTCTGGCTCTTCTTTTCAGGACTTGACTAGAGGCTGTCTATTCTTTAGGATTTGACCCAGTGTTTTGGATGTTAATGATTTGGTCCTGTCACAGACCCACTGTGGGAGTGGCCTGCCTCCTCTTGTTTAGGACCATGCCTGGGATCTATTCTCTTAGGGCTTTTTTTTTTCTGGGTGGGCCCCTTTTGCTCAGGGTATGGTCAGGGATCCTTTTCTTCAGAGTCCTGCCCAATATCTATTCTCTTCTGTCTTGGTCCAGGCTTTGGGGGGGTCGGCTTTGAGCCCTGACACATTTTCTTTCAGGATGTGGCTCAGTCTTCTTTTCCATGAGAAATTTGTATTGCATCTTCTCATTTCTAATTTCAATTAACTTCTGAAGTTTAATACTCTCCAAGTTCCCTACATATCTTTTTTACAGGGTGATCTGATCTGTTTCTGTCCTACATAGATAAATAGGAGATATTTATGTTCTAACCCCTTTGAATGCTTTCAAAGTTCTGATTTTCTGGTCTCTGAATCTCCTTTTTTATTCTCTCTTGGGACTTCTTGTCCAAATCTCACACTCAGGGGTTGCAAAGGTCTGTTTCTTTCTTTCTGTGGAATGGAAATGGGCATCAATTATGAATCTTTGCTTCATTTATTATTTTCCCTATAACTACACTAATTTAGTTTTTGGAAGCAAAATCTTAGCAGTGTGCAATTCTTTTCTTCCTTTAAAGTATGAATTTTATTTTTATTATTTTATATATATTATATTATATTATATTATATTATATTTTTGGTCTTTTTGAGACAGGGTCTCCCTATAGCCCTAGCTGTCCTGGAACTGGCTATGTAGACCAGGCTGGCCTTGAACTCACAGAGATCCACCTGCCTAGGCATCTCGAGTACTGGGATTAAAGGCCTGTGCCACCACATCTGGCTTTAAAGTCTGACTTTTGAGACTATTGTGTATCTCTGAAATTAAAATATTCCCATTAAAACTGTGTACTGTGATTTTAAATCTCACCTTAGTCCTTATTCTCATTTTAATAATATGAGCAACTCCAAGTATGAAGAAGGAAAAATGTATATCATAACTTAAAACAGGATTCTGTTATGTAAACATATGTTATCTGTGTTTATGAATTAATAAAATATAACTCAGCAGTGATGNATATTATATTATATTATATTATAATATATTTTTGGTGTTTTTGAGACAGGGTCTCCCTATAGCCCTAGCTGTCCTGGAACTGGCTATGTAGACCAGGCTGGCCTTGAACTCACAGAGATCCACCTGCCTAGGCATCTCGAGTACTGGGATTAAAGGCCTGTGCCACCACATCTGGCTTTAAAGTCTGACTTTTGAGACTATTGTGTATCTCTGAAATTAAAATATTCCCATTAAAACTGTGTACTGTGATTTTAAATCTCACCTTAGTCCTTATTCTCATTTTAATAATATGAGCAACTCCAAGTATGAAGAAGGAAAAATGTATATCATAACTTAAAACAGGATTCTGTTATGTAAACATATGTTATCTGTGTTTATGAATTAATAAAATATAACTCAGCAGTGATGGTGGTGAACACCTCTAGTCACAAGCTGAGGCCTGAAACTTGCAAGTTTGAAGCCATCCTGGGCTACACGGGTTACAAATATCTTAAAACAAACAAATAAATAGTAAAACAATAATAAAGGAACAATTAGAAACAATGACTGCATTGTGGAGAGTTTCCACGTTAATAATAAATATTTTTAATTGTAGCTACAAAGAGAATTCCAGGTTATGGATATTTAATTTTTCCCCTATTGATATGCCTTAGGATGTATTTTTACTTTCCCTGAAAATTATTAAAGTGTTGGTAAAATAATTTGGGGGGGGCGGTAAACAGCTTCTGTCCTGGCTCCCTTGGTCCTAAGGACAAACAGAAGTATAATTTCCTCAAACTATAGTCTTTGAAATCGATGAGTTTAATGTACTTTCTTACAGATCAGTGATGGAGGGTTACTTACCTGAGGAGGTCCTCTCCTGCAAGGCAGAGAAGTCTCCTCCTAAGCAAAGAAGTCGGATCCCAACCTGTGATGACTGCCTCCTTGAGCGGCCAAAATGGCAGCTGCTGGTTCACCGCTAGTGTACTCTAGCCCCACCCCCAGGCCATGCGCAGTTAGGGGTTGTTGGGAACCATTGCTCAACTCTCAGCTAAGGTTCCTGGGCCCCTCCCCGCCCCTCCCTTCCGTTGGGCTTGTGAACTGTCAACAAGTCAACAAGTCGGGAAGATGGAGTCTGTCCGAGGACAGCTCCAAACAACACAAAGTAACCAAATTGTTTCTGTTTTCTTATCTTTCCCAATTAAGGCCCGGTGCACTGTGTTCTTGACATATATCCAGTTTATACTCTTAAAAGTGAAACAACAGCTGCATGGGGGAGGGGTGCGGGAAGGGGAGGCGTGGGAGCAGGGGATACTTCGTAGTGGTTTCCTAGGAATGGAAACATTCCCCAAGGAGGGTGTGGGGAGGCTTATGATAGGAAGTAAACTTCAGAAGTCTTGGGAATAAGAAACTGGAAAGATCCAGGAAGGCTCTTTCCCAAGTTTACAGAAGCAGCAAACCACGGCTCATGGTGGAGATTCTTTTTTTTTTTTTTTAATTTTATTTATTTATGTATGTGTATGAATGTACTGTCTGCATGCAGGTTTGTGCACCCGTGTCGTGCAATGCCGCGGAGTTCAGAAGAGGGTCTCAGATTCCCCTGGAACTGGAGTTCTCCTGGAATTGGAGTTGCAGACGGTTCTTAGCCGCCATGTGGGTGCTGGGGATTGAACCTGGGTCCTCTGCAAGAGCAGTCGGTGCTCTTAACCGCTAGGCTATCTCTCCAGCCCCTCATGGTGGAGATTCTAACCAGTGAAGCTGGTTAAGAGCTTCTTCTAAGACTTGAGGAGTCAACTGCTGGCTGTGCAGAACTTCCCTCCAGGGACACAGCTTTCATGAGTCATCCGTGTTGGGGTGACCTGTTTTTATTTTTTTTATTTTATGTGCATCTGTGTAGCGTGGTGCCTGTGGAGGACAGAAGAGTATGGACCTGGAGATATCTGCAGTCTTTAGTGGCCATGGGGTACTGGGAATCAAGGTTGGATCTGTGAGAATAACCAGTGCTCTGAACGTGAATCATCTCTGCAGCCCCTGGTAAGCTTCTGATGATGTAACTGCTGGTGTAAGTAACCCTGTCACACCTGTAACCAACCTTAATAAATTCATTGGCTAAGTAAGTTGGACTTTAGTGGTATCACTACTTTGATCTCTTATTGGTGTTCTATCTGGGTGGATAGATTGTGTGTGTGTGTGTTTTGTCTCTCATAATAATCTACTAAAACAAATGAAAAATATTTGGCCCAAACAGACTTTCACCTTATAGCCAGAATATCCAAAATTAAGGTTGTACTTGATGTGGATTACCTGTAAATTTTTTTAATTTTTATTTTTAAGGGATTCTACAATACAATGACACAGTTGTTTGCAGATAACACTGATGTTACTCAGTATGTCATACAATTAAGTAATTGGTGCATTTTGCAAGTATCTATGTCCAAATTTTGAACAACCCAAGGTTCCCATAGTCAGTTGGAGAAGCTTGTATGCACAGGCATGTTGATCAATCAGGTGTCCAGACTATATTCCTATAGTCTCATGATTCACCCCAAACTCTCCACAGCCTTACATCACACAAACAGGCCCCTCTTTCTGGCAGATTGTTACCCTAGGGCTTTGAGAAAGGGGCACAAAGGGGTGAGAAGAAACAGTCTAATTTCTGGTGGAGTCTTTGTTGTTGGATTCCAGTCTGTTCAGTTTGTTTCCCTTCACGGATTGACAGCTTCCCCCAGTGATAACCCATTCTTCAGTCAAACTAACAAAGCTCCAGCTATTGGATGTACAGCATTTAAGCAGTACCTCTTATTGTGTCAAGCTAAGCTGTGAGCATAGACCACAGATGCCTGGATGGTATGCTAATCTGGCAAACTGTGGTTTCTCTATAAAGGGTGACAAGATTCTTATTGTGGGCTATAACATTGCTCTAACACTAAGGACATGAACTTGTGGTCATCCGCTGTGAGTTATTCTCCAAGGAGAGGAGCTAAAGCCAAAATATGGTTGGATATATATATATGACATTTGCTGCCACTCGGTGCACATTATCTCTCTAGGCCTGTTGAGGTGTAGCTGATATTTTCGGAGGAGTCTTTTTTGTTCAGGGAGACCAATATTTTGCTGTATTTTGCTGTTGGCCTTTGGTAATGCTCTAGCATTTCAGAGGCCAGTTTGTACCTAGCAAGTGATGTCCTCTAACATTTTTCATGCTCACACCCAGGTCTTGCGACAACAGGGACTTACTGCCTTTCCCCTTGCATATACCCACTCTATAAAGCGAGATAAGCCTTTATAATTTGGGGGGGTGGGTTTGAAAATCCCCTAGCCAGCAATCTCTCATGCAGAATAATTCATTGCTTATTGATCAGAGCTTTCCTCTAGTATAATATATTTTGCTTTAATTTCACAATTATAACAGACTGTAACTATTGAATTTGGCTCTAAAGGATAGGAGAAATCAATCCTTCTACCCACGTTGCACTATGCATCAACAATGTAATAAGATTCTATGCCTGTTTTATGAGGAAAAATTACCACTGGTAACTAATTGTGCTCTATGTTTACAGTTTGGGGAGTGGTGTTAATACCTACTTTCCTGTTTTTTCTTTCTTCTTCTAAAAATAAAGGGGGGGGGAGATGGTTAGGAAGGATTTCTCAGCATTTAGGGTTCCATTTATTAACAAGTTCAAACTCACATTATAATTTTCCTAGAGATATATTAGAGGACTCATGTCGTGTCCTCAGGCAGTCTGAGTTCCTTCTCATTCCTTAATGATTCTGAATGGGTCAATCCCTTCCTCTGCTTTGGCAGTCCCCAGTTTCATCTCTTTTACAAGCCATATTAGTTGTATGTTTTTCAAGGCATGTTTATATTTGTGGTGTGATTTTTAACTGTGTGAACATAAAATTCTCCTCCTCCATTGTTTTATTTTCAAGATATCTGGATATAACTATTTGTAAAAATTTTTATTCAATAGATTGAAACTAAAGATTTTCCATTTTGTATTCCCTTAGAAAGGTATAGTACTCCATTCCTTCCCATCCTCTCCTCCTTCCTTTTTTTTTCCTTTTTTTTTTTTTTTTTTTCTTTATTGTTCCTATGTTGATTTGATCTAGTTGTATCACATTATCCATAAACAGGGCCAAGGCATAAGCTTTCTTTACATTTACCCAAACTGGTACCTGTAAATTTTGTGGAACCCCAAATTTCTATACCATGGATGCTTGGTTCACAGTGTGGTGACCTTGAAGCTGGGAATACTTGAAGTGGGCAAAAGGAAATATGGTTTGGTCAGGAAGGCATTTGGCTATTTTTAATTTTCCCAAGGCCTTAAGATATGTTATGGAGTTCAGGATCTCTGGGAAAGATGACTCGCACTCAGTGCAAGATCAGTCAGCCAAATTTTATTAAAGCTGGACAGTTAACTACAGTATCCTCATCGTGAGAAGAGTGTGCAGTCTTGCCAAAAAGGGGGACAGAGCTTTTCAAAACAAAACCCACAATTACCTCATTCTTCTAATATTTCCAGCTGTCTGTGATAATATTTCAGTTCCTTCAGAGCAGATGCAAGCAAAGTTATAGAAGCCAGAGCAACATTTCAAGGTGAATAGCTGCCTTCACTGTGACCCATGGGCATTTTATGGGTGTTGTATCTTTTTTTCATTAAATTCCAGGAATAATTTGATTTGATTTTGATTTCTTTAGTGACACATCATTCAATACTGTGTTGCTCAATATCCATGGGTTTGTGTAGTGCTTAAATTCCAGGAATAATTTGATTTGATTTTGATTTCTTTAGTGACACATCATTCAATACTGTGTTGCTCAGTCTCCATGGGTTTGTGTAGTTCAGTGGTTTATATTGCGGTTGATATCTAGCTTTATTCCACTGTGGTTAGTCACTAGTTATTTTTGTTGGATGATATGATTACTGGTGAGAGTGAGAATTCAAACCTATCCACTATAACTGTGGCTTGGCTTATTCTGTGGTTTTGCATCTGGTAGTATTTTTATGACATTTGTTGGACATGTATTTGGTGTATATATATTTAGAAGTATAATGTCCTCTTGATGAACTATTCCATTGATTAGTATGGAATGGCCTTCTTTATCTCTTCTATTTTTGCCCAGTGCCTTGTTTGTCAGATATTAGAAGGGCTGTGCCTCATTTTTTCTTAGTTTCTTTTGCTCTAAATATATTTTTACAACCTTCCACTCTAAGGTGCTATGAGGTCCAAATTCTGATACCAAGAAAGGAGGAGGATCATGAAAAGCCCTGATGTTCCAGAGAATGCAAGTGTTCAGGTGCTCAGCCTAACGCAGATAAGAAAAAAAAAACAGGTATATGGCATAGAACGAATAACAGATCATTCACGGTCCAAAATCAGACATTAATTCCTGATAAGTATAATTGTTTCAGCATTGGGAATCGGGAGTGTGGAGAAGATGGCTGCTGGCTTAGGCCGGTTCGTGAGAAGACGAGCACCTCAGGCGTGCGCTCTCGCGTAGAGAGAGTATCGTCTAGATCGGAGGTAGCAGCGCTGGTGAGGACGGTCCCAATAGAGAGTCCATGAGGCGCCGAGGCAATCCGTCTGAAACTCCAGATGAAAAGGAGAAGCTCCTAGTTCCAGGGGAATCCTGACACCCTCTTTCTGACCTCCGGCGGCATTGACGACACGGGTGCACAATATCTTGCAATGCAGACAGTGATTCATACACTGACAGATAGATAAATAAAACTACAATGAAAAAAGAGATTCAAACAACAAATTAATGTGAGTAGCACTAAGGTAAATAGTGTCAGGCATATGGTTCTGAACTGCACACTGTGCAGCCTGAAGGGAGGAGGGGAGTCTTTTTATAAGCTAAAAACGCATACTAACAGCCCCAGAGCTGTGGGGGTCCTTGAGGTCATTTTTCAGACAGGAGCTGAGAGGATCAAGGTTAACTGATTAGCCACAATACCTTTTTTTTTTTTTAACCCAGGTGGAACATGCTGATGCCAGACACTGCTGGGAGAAGATGACGAATGCAGGATTGCTAAAACTTGCTTTCTGCAGCTAAGAATAAGTTTCTGCTAGAATGAGCTAAAAATGGTGGCTGTCACATTTGTTCCGGATCATATGAATCAAATCCTTGATTTGTATTGAACTGGTCTCTGGTATTGAGCTTGTAAAGCTAATATCTTAATGGTATTAATTATATATATATGTTAATAACTAATTTAAAATGCAGGGGCCAATTGTAACACTGTGCTGGATAGCTTTAGTGTCGACTTGACACATCTGGTTTGAGGGAGCCTCAATTGGGGAATTGGTTCCATTGGATTGGCCTGTGGCCACATCCGTGGAGTATTGTCTTGATTGTCAAGCAATGTGGGAGGGCCCAGCCCACTACGGGTGGTGCCACCCTGGGCAGGTTGTTGTGTACTGTATAAGAGGGCAGGCTGGGCATAGGCCAGGGGAGCAAGCCAGTAAACAGCATTCCTCCATTGCCTGTCCTTCAGCTCCTGCTTCCAGGTTCCTGCCCTGAGTTCCTGCCTTCGGCCCCCTGAGTGATGAACTGTGACCCAGGAGATGTAAGCTGAATAAAGCCTTTCCTCCCCAAGTTGGTGTCGGTCAGAGTGTTTTGTCACAGCAATGGAAGACAAACTAGAACAGCACCCTACTGTCAGTTATTCCCTGCATTTGGTCAGTTGTGGGACTTCCTGATAGTCTCCCATCTATTTCAAGAAGAAGCTTCTTTAATGAGTGGTGAAGCCACACTTATCTATGCATATAAGGACATAGATTTAGAATATATTAAAAATTATATTGTTTTAGGAAAGTGGAAGCAGTAGGTTCTCCTTCAGGGCCTATGACTAAGATCTATTTGACTAAGCTTATAGTTCCAGTCGTGAATTCTCTCCCACTGATAGGGCCTTAAGTTAGATCAGACAGCTGTTGGTATACCTGCAAAACTTCAGCAATGTGCTTGGATCTTGGGTTGAAGAGCTCCAGGCAACCAATGGCTGGTGACAGAGGGAGAATGAGCTTTCTGCAGGGACGAGCTCCCGATAGGTTTTCCATACCCAAGTGGTCAGCCCCAGATGGATGTTTTAAGCTTGTCTTCCAGGGGACTCACTTTTGAGTCAGTGTAATACCAACCAAGGTCCTGGACACAGGTGATGTCCCTTGCTTCCTCTGCTGTTCTAGGGATCCAGGCTTTGCACCCTCTGGTGCTTTCCTAACTCAGCCTCTTTTCCTGTTCCTGGGTCCAGTAGTCCTGATGGGGAAACAGAAAACAGTCATCATGGACAGTACCAAATGGTACCATCTATGCACTGTTCACCATTCATGGTGTGCACACAGCTATGCAAGTCAGCACACATTAGTAAATGGAATTTCCCAAAACATAAACACACAGGGCTATTGTGGTTGTTTCTGAGTCAATCATCTATAAAAAATGAGAAGTCTGCAGTTAACAATAACACAAAAAATATCCCTGTCCTCATTAAATAACCCAAATAGAAGAATAGAAAATTTAATACTTCACTAAATTTAGTCATAGCATTTAATCCCACCTGGCCTGAAATGCCTTATGTAGACCAGGCTGTTCTCAGTGTCACAGAGATCTGCCCGTTTCTGCCTCCCAAGCACTGAGATTAAAGGGATGTATCACCATACCTGGTTTCACAATACTTAGAACTGACATTATGTTCTTTTTCCTTTTTATTGAATTTCTTGCAAAATATTTGGATCATATTTCATATTAAATCCTCTCTCCTGTCTGATATATATATATATATATATATATATATATATATGCAATACAAATT